>JALMQS010000082.1:2711806-2973633 GCA_024734495.1 Forficula auricularia | reverse complement strand
TATTTTATTTTAATTATATTTCTCTATGGTCAATTTTTGTGTGTTTTATCTCAAAACCCAGGAGAATTTCAAAACAGAATTCTATACTAATTACTTACTTTATACTGAGATAACGAACTGATCAGATTTTGGTTGAAATTAGTTTATTAGAGATTTACTTTAAAATAATTACCTACATATACACTTTTCAAACCAAGTAGTAGATTTAATTGACAGGTATAAAACCAATAACTATTATAAATTCTATAGTTCTTTAAAATTTGATCTTATACCTAGAATTCCCAGTTCTTTCTTTTTTGTCTCTATGCTAGAATCCTGATTTATAGGTGTTGCAGTAACACTTCCCTTGCATTATTAGAGGTTTTTCACTTCAAATTGAACATTTTACAAATCAAATGTACGATTTAAAAATAAAATAATAATAATAAAATGTTCAATTTGAAGTGAAAAACCTGTAGCATTAATAAATTATAAAATAATAATTTCTATTAAAAAGAAAGAAAAAGTTATTTTATTTTATAGAACTCTCATAAGCTCTATGTTTTCACAACCATAGTGTAATCAAATTTCTTTTGAAAACCAAAAATCATGAGTCCCATTTTTTTAATCATTGACAGTTCTATTTTTTTCTTATAAAAAGTCTATTTGTGAAAATCTGAAAAAACAGCAGAAAAATCATGTTTTCTAAAATGTTTTTATTTATTTATTTTTTTTTTTATTTTTTAATAACTATTTTCAAGTTTTTTGTACCAGCTCTAAACTTCCAAAAAAAAAACCTTAGTAAATATGTTGCTGGAGTGTGATTTTTTTAAGGAGAATAAACTTTTTGATTCGAGACGCTCCCCGCCAGGGCCACTAGCCCGGAGTGCCAAGCTTCGAGAGCGTGCACGAAAAGCTCGTTAGTGATAAAAAATTTAATGGAATATTTAATTAATTGATTAAATAGTTTAATTTCGAATGATGCAGAAGTTTTTCAAATAATTATTTCTGATGGTGATGATTTCGAGGGGTTATCATAAGTTCACTGTATTGTCTTTAGGGAGCAGCACCTGCGCTTTTATTTATTATTGTTTTGTTTTCACCTACTTTATATGTGTAGTTGTGTACCTACCTACCTGTGAAAATAAGTAAATAATATTGTTTTAGACCCGCATATTCTACTCTAAAAGAATATTAAATAAAACTTTTCGCCTTAAATAAAAAATTAGTGTCGGTGTCAGAGTGAGTTCCTCCTCATTTATCATCCTCCGTTCATCTCTCTCTAAGCTCGATTAATATTGATTTCTCACGTGGGTGAAAATTAATGAACGATGTGTCAATGGCAAGGGAAATTGTGTCTCTATGCGTGTGTGTGAGTCGTGTTTTGATAACGATGACGACGCAAACGAGCCGAGACGATTGCTGGCTGCCGCGGCGCATCGGGCCTAAATAGAGACTGGCTCGCCCAGGCGGCGAACCCGGCACCCGCGACCAGTAGACCAGCCCGCTCAAGGAGACCCTGCCAGCCAGTTAGTATAATCCCTACCCTAACTACCATACCTAGGTAGTAAAGAGAAATCAATTAGGTTGTCCTCTGCTTGATGCAAATATCTATACCCAGCAAACACAAGAAGAATCTATTAATCTTCTAAGAATATTTTTTCTGAGCATTGGAATATTCTTTGAATGACCTCACAATTTCCGTGAATATTCTAGAGATTTTCTTAAAATAATACTAAGTCCAAACGATCCTCTCTTATGTTATACATCCAACGATATTGCCCCGAGTATAGCTTGTAATTATGTACATTGAGACTTGTGTTTTATGAAGACAATTTTATAAAAGCAATAAGTAAATATAAAACTAAAGTTTGAAAGTTTATAATAGGAAAATAAGGACAAGTTTTTATGTGTGACTATTTTATTTATCAGCCAACGTTTCGTTGACTTTGACGACTTCTTCAGGGCTTCAAATAGTCATGAAACCCTGAAGAAGTCGGCAATGTCGACGAAACGTTGGCTGATATATAAAATAATCACACATAAAAACTTGTCCTTATTTTCCTATTATAAACTTTCAAATTAATATAAATTATCGATGGAAATGATAATAATAATAAAACTAAAGATTTGAGCATCATTTTTTTGAAAATAGTTGGAATGTTTTTCAAAAGATCAGCTCGGGTTAAGATTAACCAATGTATATTAAAAGAAAGAATTTAATTTTTAGGACAAATTCTAGGATTTTAGTAGAAATATTTTTTATATTGCGATATCAGAGGGGATTCATTAAATTATGAAAACTAAAAATTTTCAAGTTTATGGAAATTTTTTTTTTTACTTTACCATACAGGGTATGGTAATTTAATTTTTGAAAAAATATAAAATAAAAAGATTTTAAAAATATATAAAGTATAAAGACACTTAGAGCCTAAGCATATTGAAAGCATCACCCAACCCTATAGATCATTGAAGTTAAATAGTTTTATTTATAGTAAATAGAAACTTCGATTTTTCTTGTATTTTTCATCAGTATGAAATAATACTTTTAGTAGTTATAAATTACAAATGATAAAGTGCTGCGGTAAATGTTTATCAAATATATGATTAAGTGTCTATCTCAAGTAAAAGAAAATACAATAAATAAAGAAAGTTTTTCATGTATTGCGATAGATGACGTTTATAGAATAAAAATGGCATTAATTAGGTGTGCTCATGATTATTTCTATTTATTTCAAGAAATATGCGAATAAAAGTGATAGGTACTTACCATTTTTAGAAGAATAGAGGATTAGGAATATTCGAATAGTAGTCGCAATTGGATGTCAATGTCGTAGGACTCGTAGAAAATAGAATCAGGAAAGAAGTTAACTCCTAAAAAAAAGTATTGACAAATTAAATTGGGTTGTCTATAATTTCTTCTAAAACATTCAGGTTCGAATAGTCTAGAAAGAAAAGTTTAATCGAAACTAAATGATTTTTTAAAACAAACAATTATTATTCACTACTCTGTTTCTAGATTTGCTATCAAGGTACTATTTGATGAATTTGATAGTAAAAAAAACTTTGACCCGATGGAATGTTTTGTTTATTATAAATTTTTTAGGATTTCAATTTAAAATTTTTATCCTTAATCGCAATCAAGATTCAATACTCGTATAAGTATTGCTTTTTTTTCATTCTATAATGGGACACATTGAAATTTTCTTTAAACTTTTAAAAAATTTTAAATAATATCTATTTTAAATTAGAATTCATAAATAAAAAAAATTCGAAAATGTAAAAATATTTATAAAATATTTTTTAGTGTAATCGAAGATGTGTGTATTTATATATGGGGTCAATTTTCCCCTTTCATGCAGTGTCATGTGAAGTAGAAAAATTTTGCAGGTTGGTCACCCTGTATTTATTCACATAACCTCACTTTCATGAAAAAAATGAAACACCCTCTAAAAAACACAAATAGGTGAGATTTCATTACTTTTTAGTTAGATTAGTGAAAAATGTTGTTCCCATAGAATGAATAGAGTATTTTATTCTATCCCTTAAGTTTGCTGCTATAGATCAATATTCTATTTAGCTGTATGATTAATCAAAAATTATATATTCTAATAGCGGCAATAAAAAACTCCCCTTTTAGTGAATTGAAATCATATTTATTCATTTTTTCCTTCAGCCCTCTTCTGTATTTGTCTCTTTTTGTTTGCACGATTTTTTTTTTAAGATTTCCCTGAATCCCTGTATTTATCCTAAAGGGGTTGGAAACGAGGTTGAGGTTAAGAGATGCTGAGTGGATGAGCTAAGATCTGAAGCGACACCGGAGGGTAGTTTTGTTGATGTTCATGCATCCGTCCATGCGTGCATGTGTGCATGTGGGGGTGAAGGTGCGTGACTCCACTCTCGATAAGAAACCAACTAGCAATATATACTGTACAAACGAATGAAATAATAATTAAAATACAAATAAAAATTCTCATAGGGAAATTATCACCATCACATATTTTAAATGTTTTTATATAAATAGTGTATCCCCGTTTATGTGTCTATGCTACGGAATGAAATTAACAATGCTTAGAAAAAACTTTTTTTTTATATATTCTTTATGTCCAAATAAATAAAACTTAAAAATAAAACGAAAACAAATAAAAAAGGATAATTTTTATTAGCTATTCCGAATAGAAACACAAATAAAAGTAAAAAAAAATAAAATTCGAAATTTCTTTTGGTGTTTGTTTTTTTATAGTGTTATGAGGGGTTGAGGGTGACAGAATGGACATTAGATAGTTTCGCTTATTCGCTGAGAGATGGCGCCAGTGGCGTTTTCTATCAAAACCGCGAAGCGCCTCGTCGGCATTGATTTCTGCACGTAAGCACCCCGCACCCCTCAAATCCCACCCCCTTACAATCCACCGCACATATTTCCCTAAACATACATTCAAGTAAAATAAACACACCTCAAACATAATAATTAATGTTGAGCATTGTTTACTCTCTATTGTTTACATAATTGGTCGCCGTTATAAAATTTTCTATGAATCAAAATCCCCTATTTACATCTCTTTTTTCCATTTTACTACAATAATATTCCAATATTCGTTTCGCTTTTAGTCAAATAGATTTAAATCATAATCCCTAAAGGGCTAATAATAATCATCTTTATTTGTTTTAATTTTAAGGTTAAATTTTATTTATTTTATTTGTTTGAATACTCAAAGAATATACAATTTTTCTTAACTATTTCAAATTTCATGTCTATGCTTTTAAAAAAAATATCGAATTTTTTGTAATGATAATAATAAATAAATAATATAGTCATGAATGTGAATTTTATTATATTATATCATAATAGTTGATGAAGAGAAAATCCACTAGGCAAATAGCTTATAATTAATGGAAATACATAATGACCCTCCATTTGAATTCTCTTAACTTTTAAACTAGATTATTAATCAGGCCTTTCTTTTACAAATATCTATTTTAATATCCCAGAATTCTCTCTATTTGTGAAAACTTAAAAATTGATGGTAAATTTTTTAAAAGATTCTTAATAATTTTGTATGAATTTTATAAATATATATATATATAGTCGTGCTAAACAAGCATCTGATCTTTTATTTATGTGAAACCTACCTAGTATTTTAAATTTTAAAAACTTTCAAAAAAAAATTTCAAAATTTTCTATACTTTATTTAAAATGTTTCACCAAGAACCCACACCATTCTCCCTTAACAAAAAAAATTATTATTATTATTATTCAATAAATCTTTATCAAAATTCTATTCATTTTTTTAATCACACAATTTTTAAAATTAATTGCACAATTTTAAAGTGAAATTTTCGTGATTCTCTCTTTCACATTAATAAAAATCCCCTCCTAAAATAATAAAAATTTATTTAATTTATATTATTATGTTGGTACTTTTCATATGTCTTATTCGAGTGAAATTAGCTACTATGGTAATAAATTAATCGAAATTACTAACTAAAATTATATACTATATATTATTTTTTGTCTAGGTATTATAAACGAAGAAATCAAGAATACGAGAGTAATATTGACAATTAGGTATTTATAGAGATATCCGGTAAACGACCTGCAATAGTTAACTTACATTGGGGCTATTAATAAAATGGTAGTCTGAGTGGTCCAAAGGAGAAGGACGAGCCTCAATCGGATGCCAATAGACAATGAGAGACGGTATTAAATACCTGCCAGAGGGAGAGAGAAAGATTGTTAAAGACGACCAAAGAGGAAATCAGCATCTTATAATGAAATGCCTGCGGCTCTCACTTGACTCAAACGTTGGCCAAAACCTACAAACAAAATTGAAATAAAAAAATTTCGCTCACGAAACAATCTTGCCAACCTGATAGGGGAATTCCTATTCACCACAGGTTTTCGTATTTTCTCAAATGGACGGTTTTCAATCAATGTATATTGTAGTATAAATAAATTTTTAATTGAATTAAAAAATGGTATTTTGAGTTAATGGGCAATTTTTTATATTTATATTATTAAAGCCAAAATAATATATCTCTTTTTTTAATATTTGATATTTATATTTGTTTTGTAATAAAACTGAAAATATATGATCAACATAGCACATGATTTTTTTTCATTCAGGTAATTAAAAATTTAATAAGTTGCTCATAAATTTGAGGATTTATGGATTTGTTTTGTAAATATATATATTTTGAAGAAATAATAAGAAAACCTTTTAGAAAATCATTTTTTTCAATGTTACGATGTGCGATACCTTCTAAATAGCTTAAGGGGGTTCGTGACTATCATTTTTATAAGAAAATTCTCAAATTTTTACCATCGAATCATTGATGCATTAAATATTTATTGCCTAAATTTGAAGTTGATCGTCTGTCCCCTTACCGAGAAATAAATTATTGAAAATTGTCCTTTTAGCTTAGAAGTCAATGGACCCAAGTTTTAAAAGGGCTATAACTTCTATACAAAAAATTATACCATTTTCAACAAATTTATACAGATCAATAATTCAACTTTTATTAATCGAATGATACATTATTCTATAGATTTGACAGTCTAGTTAGATAGTTATTTATAAATGTAAAAAGAAAAAATATTTGCAGCCAACAGAATATAACATAAGCACTAGTGTAGAATTCCAACTCTATTTCTTGAAATCGTTTTTGGGTTAAATACATGTTTTTATTATGAGAAAAAAAATATCTCAATATTCTTTTTATTAATATTATCAAAACAAAGATTTTTATTCGAAATTAACCTGATTATTAACAATTTTTTTATTAAAAAATTTAGTAGGCAAAAGTTGTCACTCTGCAGAAATGCAAAAGATTTTTTCGAAGGACAACGAGATATAACTGTCCCGAACCTCCTTAAATAAAGCCGCTGATAATGCCTTAATATTCGTAAATCGAAATGTGAAATATTAGTTTAAAAAAAATGTAATCTTTAATTTAATAATTATATACATACATAATTTAAATAATTAGCAAATCAAGATTTAATTTTTAATGATATATTTATACAAAATAAGACTAATTCGCAACAAAGGCTTCAAACAAAAAATATCCGTTGCCGAATAAGCCTAAAGCGATTTCTATTCCTGTCTTTTTAGCAGATTTATTTAGTTATTTGAATTTAAATTAATAAAGATAAATTATAATAAATAAAAATGTTTTTCGATTTAATAATTAGTATAATAAAAAAATGATATTAGTAATAAAATTTCAAAAAAGCTTATATTATTTTTTTCTCTTTTTATTATTAAAATATCTAATAGTAATATTAATCATATATTCAGTTAATGTTTATTAATTTCTTGGTACGGTGGAATGTATTTATGAGGTAGGATGTTTATGTATTCTATCCCCACCACGCATGCCATTATACGATTTCGTCTAACGAAATTACTTTATTCCGCACCACCTCGAGCGTTTTGTTTTTTCGGTATTATTGATTATAATTTCTTATTTATTATATATTCGTTGTCTATAGAAACATTCAGCTGAATTTATTATCCCCTCTCCTTAGTGAAATTATTTTAATTAATTAACTATAACACAATAAAGTACCTATCGTTCGTAGTTATATACACATTCCTACATAAATATTATACATTTTATAGAATTATATAGATATATATTCTTGAAAAAGTTTACAATAACATCCTCTCCCTCATCTTTGGGAAAATTACTGAATTAAAGTTAAAATTCTTAAAAAAAAAACCTTTTCCGGTTATATAATAAATTAAATAAACTGGATTATAAAATCAAGTTTATTTAATTTATAAAGCAATAGAATCAATATAAAAGAGGAATTAAATCTACATGTTTTCTAGAAATTAATGATCGTGAAGATGGAAACGATGAGCCTTTTCCTTTTTTCTACTGAAAAAGATAATGAAACAAAAATCAAAAAAGAACGAAATTTATTTAATTTGCACTTGAGAGATCAGTTTTTTTTTTTAGGTTAAGGATATATTTGAATAAAGTATTTATAATTTAATTAAATTTATAGCAGGAACAACGTTCATTTACATAAAACAACGATTATTCGATACTTAATGAAATTAGATACGATTTTTCGTCATTGTTGATTATTATAAAACTGTTCAATAATCATTAATCAATTTAGAGTTATTATGTTATAAAGAAATATTTTATTGATTAGGGATAGCATATTCTTTTTTTTTATTTTTACCTATTTTTTAATTTATTTTATATCAAACATTTTATAAAATTTTTAGCTTAGAAATATTCCAAAATGAAATAAGCAATGATATACGTGTGAAAATTTCATTAGGGAAAGGGATATATTATGTGAAATATAAATGTTAGATATAATTACTATTATAGTTCAAGGTTTTTATGAATATACACATTTACTTAATTAGAGGATAATAAAAGATCCAGAATGTGATTTTATGATTGAAGTTTGTCCGAAATGCGCGCATTAAATTTAAAAATACCTCGTGATTTATTTATTTATTGAAAAGTTAGTTTGAAAGTATATCTAGTACAACTTAATCTTCACCCTCTTTTATTTCATTTTGCCTTTTTTTGAATTGACATCTAGTGTATTTGTTAGAAAATTTGTTTCGATTATTTTTCAATGAATTAGATTTGTAGGGGTTGGTTACTAGGGAGGGTTTTTCATTTTTCTACTAAAGTTGTACTTCCCTTCTTTCTCCCGCCCCCCCGCCGGGGGGGGGGGGGGGGAAGAGGTGGGGCGCCCCGCGCCCCTGTCTCTCTCTCTCTCAGAAAGCGAATAAAATTATATGCAGTATGAATTTTACAACGCCGTTTTAAATGCTTGGCAATTAAGGTCACAATTTATGTCTTGTGAATATATCTACGCTACATTCAGCTTCACTTATTTATTATTGTTCAACGTTAACTCTACTTAGAAAGATATTTTTCTCGTTTCTCTATCTCCCTTTCTCCTCATCTTCCCTCTAAACTCCAGTCTTTCTCTCTCTCTCTCTCTGTCTGATTCTTTTCTTTTTACTTTTTATATATACATCTAATGTCTTTAAAAGTCACTAAACTTTTTTTTTCGTCTTTTACTTTTTCTTCTTCCCCTTTTTTTCACCGGTGTAATACAGAAACACAACATTTGCTTTGATTACATAATAGGATCATAGCGTTTTCAAATTATATCCATTTTACATAAATATTGTATTTGAATATGATGTTTCAAGAGAAATTCTGTATTTTTCTTTTTTTATTCATTAGTAACCTGAAGATATAAACGTAAAATTTTATTGTTGATTAGTGAGGTTATGGGATGTTTAGAACTTCTTGAGTTCAAGATATTAGTCTAGAGGCATTTGAAAGTAATAAAACGAAAAATGAGGTGAGAAGAAAAAGGGATACCAGATTTCCAGCTCGGATTGTTATGGCTGCCATCTAAGTACTCAGAAAATGTGAGCACCTAGTAGTGTACGTTCTGTTTTATTATTCTAAACAATCTACTGAAAGAGAGATCAAATGAGTACTAAAAAGTTTAAAAAAAAACTGATTTTTCCCACAATTCTTCTCATAATATAATCACAAAATCAGTTCAAAATGACTTAAATAATACCTACTTTATAGTAAAGTGTCTTTTGAGTTGAAGATCCTAAAAGCTAATGTATTATAACAAGAATTATAAAATAAAGTTTAAACTTTGTAAATTTGTTGTTGATATTTTTTTCCTATAATGATTAGATATAAAATTTAGCTGTATAAATTCGTTTTCAGATACTTTCCTTTTATCAAGTGTTATGGCTTTTATTATTGGACGTTCCCCTGAGATTAACACACTAATCGATAAATTTTTGCTATATCAATCATATTGATATCAACAAAATAGGGGATAAAACATAAATAATGATTAATTTTCTATTTGCATTATTTTAGATAGTTGAAAGTATCAATTTAGAAATTAGTTAAGTAGTTTCTTAATGGCTGCGTTTGTTGGTTTATATCTAAAAGGAGGCGGCGATTTACATCAATTCCGTTTAAGATATTTCTCAGTAATAATTGCGAATAATGCGAAACAGCTGTGGATTCCGATGAGTTTCCTTCTTCCTGTGTAGAAGTTGATTACCAATTCGAATTTCTTTGAGATTTTTATCTTCATCCGATATTATATAATTTGATACGAAATCTTTTTTCTTATGTTACTCAATGACATAATATACGAGGTGAATAAATTAATATTACCCTACCATCATATCATTATCACTTTGCCATCTAAGTCTAATGCTGAACTTAGGCCTCCCTTGGTTGGGACTTTTAGCTATACACCATCTAGATAGAATTGGAATCGATATAGGAATGAAATTATTAGGAAAGGGAATGGAAATGGAATGACAGAACTGACCCCGAGTACCTATATCAAGCTCATTTCTAAGATGGTAATATCTTATAGAGTAGGTACCTACTGGGTACCTATCAGTCTAGAGAAAATCTAAGTGATGCTGAGAGCAAATAAGCGCGAAAACTTGCTTGAATTATTTTGTTATGCATACAGAGATGTGAGTATAGAATTCAAGCAAGGTGGTTTTCGTCTCGTTTTATTCTCGACTCCACTATGTTTTCAACCTAAAAGTTCCGAGTAAGATCATACTAAAACAAAATACATAATATTTCTATGATTGCTAGCAAATAAGAGCCCTCATCATGCAGGTTTCAACGCTGATACAGTGAGTATATCTTGGGGTTATAAAACTGAACTGCTCTCCCCTTGATAAAGTTTGATCTGTAATCAATATAGATTTGATATACCATACTTATTAATAGGATCATAAAGAATATGTTTGTAGTGTTTTCAGTTTTAATGTTCAATTGTGTTTAGGATGAATTTGAAATGAACTTTGTTCTAATATCAGATACTGATGATTCTAGAGATGTTTTGATCCCGAATAATTCTAAATGTGTGGTCGAGTGGCGAGTGCGATGTGCCAATTGATAAGGCGTCGATGAGTGGGTGATAAGCGGCCTTCGTGAGGGTGTCTGGTGTTGGCCTCCGGGTGGTGAGCCCCCGGCTATAGAGATCAAAGGCGATCTATTTGTGCTCGTCGAGAGAGCCATTGTGCCTTATTACAATATTTAATAACGCCTGGAGGCTGCGCATCGCCTTTTTATTGGGCCCTCTCTGCTCTTTTCTTTCCCTCCACCGGATATAGAGAACAAACCAGCCAACATATAATATTTATGCAGGAAACACGTGGACGGCTGGCAATTTTTAATTTTACTTCAGGGATCCATGGCGGTTATTTCTGGAGACATCCATCCATAATCGCCTTAAAAATCAAAAAGATGGATTAATAGTTTCTTTTTATCAAAGTTTTCGACGTAGGTATATCTCTTTTGAAAAGACGGAAAAGATAAAAACGCAAAGTACGATGTGGAAGGAAAAGATTACGATGCTATTTTCGGAAGTGAGATATATAACTTCATCAAGTATACCTAACTTTTAAATGACAAACATTAATTTCATTTCGGTTTCTAAATCATTCAACTTTAAAAGAACGAGTCGATTTGGATTCTTGGATGCTTCACAATCTTCGTTAACCTTCAAAGATCATAAATCAAAAAGTAATTACAATGATTATTATCTATAATGCATTTATTTCCTACTTAAAATTTGTAGTATTACATAAAAAAATTTCAGCACGACAGTAATTGTAGGTATCAAAATATAATAAAAAAAAGTTGATTTTGAAGTATCTAGAATCCTCCTGTTTGTTTAAGTAAATTTTTGCAATAAAGACTATGATACGCTAATAAGACTGAGGAAAACTGATTTCACTGCCCTGGTTTTTGAAGGATCTCTAGAGTTAAGCAACGTTTTGTCCGATTCAGTAACCAGTACGCTGCGTGCTGTTGGCTTTCCCAGTCTCCAACCCATTAGTTTCTACTCGTGATACTTAAGAGGGATCAGGGACTTACCACTCAATCACTCTCAATAGCTTGTATGCTATACTATTATTATACAGGGTGGCCATAAAGTCTTGACACACACCTAGTTAAATAAAAACGTCAGTCCTTACAAAGGTGTAAGAATATCACCTTATTGTGTTGTACACCTTTAGTGAATTTAGTGTGCAAAATCAATATGTTTGGCTTGTAACTAGCAAGGTTTTTAGGGGTACGTAGAGACTTAGTAAAAAACTTTTCTAATCTGAAACTTGCATGGATTCTAAAATTTGAATCTTGCAGCTACTCTTGCATAGTGTAATCTAGGCTTATTAATATCAAGATTTGTAAAAACAAGCAGTATATTCAGAATATGGCTTATATAACCTTATACTTATAAGAACTGATGAAAATTTTTCGGTTTTTGTTTAATTTTCTAATTGAAGATGTAACTGAGAATATACTGAAACTTTCAAAAATAATAATATATGTAAAATAAAAAAAGAGCTTAATCAGCGTAAAAATGATTCAAGTGGTGAAATAAGATGTCTTGATCGAATTCAACCTGAGTGTAATTTAACTTCCTGTTATTCAATACCCGTGAAGCATTCATCAACGTCCATCTCTCTTCTCAAAACCGACCAACATATCGAAATATTATTATTTATTTATTTTTTACTGCTCGATTTCTATCAAAATTAAAAAGCTGCCATGATTTATACACCCCCGAGTTCCACGCCCCCCCCCCCCCCCACACACACCAAAACGGTCCTCCAAGTTAATGAATTAATCGACTAAATGTGTTCAATTATTCAACGTTTTTGAAGCTATAAATAATTTTTTAAGCTATATTGTAATTCATTATTGATGGCATTGATTATATAAATGAAAAATTCACCTGTGCTTTAATTAAAGATTCAAATTGAATAAATGATTTTTCAATCTTTAGAGATCGTATTTGAATATAAATTAAATTCTTTAATTTACCCCCCACCACCACACCCCTCTCCTTTTTTCCACCCCTCCACTCGACTGACTCGTTTCAGTTAATAATAATTTGTATTTTGACATGGACTGATTTCTATCATCCAGCAATGAATTTTTAATTGGATTTTCTCTTTTTCCTGCACACCGGAAGGGGCTGCGGCGGGGGTGGGTCAGGTGCCCCCCTTCGCGATTTGCATACGGCCATTATGGCTGCTGCTTGCTGACGAATGAGTGAGAATTAAATATGAAGATTATACGGTTGTGGTGCCTGCGCATTGTTTTAATCATGGCTGCCTTATCAGCGACGTCTAATCGGTATAACCGTCTGATATTAAAATACAAAACACAATAGCGTGATTTTTATTCGAAAGTGGAGCCCGGGAGTAATTAGTCGAGCCAAAAGCCAGCCGAGGGGGGATTACTTTCTCATAAGAATATGTTAACAAATTATCTTAACCATGGATCAGTGTGGAAGGGAAAAATAAAACGAGGGCGGGCGAGCACAAAAATTAATTTCATCAACACCGGATTTACACAATTTTGTTTTTTGAAAGTGGCCAGGAGAGGGGGAAGAGTGTTGCCTAATGACTTACGTTAAGATTTATATACGCAAATATCTTGATCAACATTAATTCATATACTCCATCTTAAAAATAAATCTCCATTTTATTTTTATTTCGTTTTACATTAATTTTAAGGGTGTATGAGACCTTTAGTCATGCTCGAAAATAATTTGAGCTTAGATATACTTTGATATGATAACATTGTCACTTATAAATCAGGATTAATTATTTATAACTACACCATGTCAAATTTTCATTTCCTATTAATGTTTTATTAGATAAACTTGTAAATTTCAACCTTTTATTTTATTCACTTTACAATGCTCAAACAGATGGATAGACAGACAGACAGTGCTCTATTAACATTAATAGGGTCTTGCTTTATTTATAAACAGAACCTTAAAATTTGGAAAAAGCTGTTTTTAAAATGATTAAAAATTTATTTATTTCCATAAATAGTACCTATATATATTAATTTGAAAGTTTATAATAGGAAAATAAGGACAAGTTTTTATGTGTGATTTTTTTATTTGTCAGCCAACGTTTCGTCGACTTTGATAACTTCTTCAGGGCTTCAAATAATCACGTCACAAATTCGTCTAAATTTTCTTTTTATCTTCATTACCATTGAAGACCACCAGAAACAGAAATTTCAAAATATAAAGGAAAAAAAGAAAATTGTTTATGTGAATGTGCCAAATATTTTTGAAATTTATTTTTCTGATGGTCTTGAATGGTAACGAGGATAAAAAGAAAATTTAGATGAATGTGTGACGGTGACTATTTGAAGCCCTGAAGATGTCGGCAAAGTCAACGAAACGTTGCCTGATAGTCACACATAAAAACTTGTTCTTTTGTTTTCCTATTATAAACTTTCAAATTAATACAAATTATGGACGGAAATGATAATAATAAGTATCTTTTTAAATATTTAAATAAATTAATCATCTTATAAATAATAAAATAGTATAAATAATTGAATAGAATGACACATCTCAAAAACATTCGATTTTTTTGTCTTAAAATTAAATTGAATAATTAATCACGATTTTTTCGGTAATTAAGACTTAAGCATTAATTAATTTCCAAGGCAATCAAAATAAAGTAAAAAAAAAAACTTTTAAGAATCACAAAACGATTTGAATTTTTTCAAGACAATTTAGAGGTTTTAAAAAGAGGGGAATATTTTTCGTTGTCAATCTGCCCCAATTTTTCATTTTGCGTTTTTTTTATGCTTAAATCCATTCGGTCGACCGTTGAATGAATCGCTTTTTTTTCTGTTGAGGATTAAAAAATTTAATTTTTTCACACATGATAACCGTTTTGGGGCAAAGTATGATAAATATCAAAAAATGCGACAGGGATTGTGGTAATAATTTCAAAGCTATTTAGAAGGATGGTGAAGTACAAAGGAATCAGTCAAGAGAGGAGAACGAGATTTATGCGGGCCGGAAGAGAGACAGAGAACTCCCCCATATAAAAGAAAAAAAAACACGAAATTCCATGCGTTCAACTAATCATTAGTTTGGAATAAGAAAAAAATTTTATATGCAGTTGTTCTAATAAATTTCATTAAGTAATTATGGTTTGCAAGTCAATGAATGTAAATGGCGGCCGAGTTGGCAGGAATCGGAAGTTGGTCGAATTACACATCTGCGGGGCGAAAAATATGCATTCGGATTTTTTGCTGTGGGAATGAATTATTTCAAGATTATGTGGAAGACAGGAGGAATGGTGGGGATGACGGGTGAATGGATAATAAATGCAAGATCGCTGGATGATAATCAGACTCGAGGCAAAATGGCGGATTTCGGATCATATCACGGTTGGGTGCCGATTCCCTCTCCTTTGCCTATGCCCAGTTATGAATCAGGAGGGGAATTCATAATCGGAATCCGCCAATGGCTTGAAAGCAAGGGGTGGAACAAAAGGGGCGGCAATACAAATATGAACCTCCCTTCATCCGGTTATTAATTTTCATATTTATCGCATACCTATCTCCATTTTGAAAATCTCGTATTAAAAGTTTATTCAACTATAAAAACTAGCACTTTGTAATAATTTAGAAGATCTCATCGACGAAATAAATTCCAAATTAAGGAGGTCCTTTCGCCGCCAATGTTAAAAAAAAAATATTAGATTATAACTATAACTTAATTTTTTATAATAGTTTAAGTCTCTATCTATGCTTTGGTGAAGTTTCAATCACACATTACTGAGCAAATTTTTGAAAATAAAATTTTTTTAAATGTAAACATTTTTTAGAGTCTTAAGATCTTGACACTTTCTCTTGAATTATACTACTATTAGTTGAATAG
This sequence comes from Forficula auricularia, assembly GCA_024734495.1. Taxonomy (NCBI): domain Eukaryota; kingdom Metazoa; phylum Arthropoda; class Insecta; order Dermaptera; family Forficulidae; genus Forficula; species Forficula auricularia. The sequence continues at coordinate 2,957,885 of JALMQS010000082.1, read as the reverse complement.
ATAAAGTTAAAAAAAAACTAAAAATTAACTTTTTGAAACATGCAGGTTTCTTTTTTTGCAATAAAATATATGATTGGCCGACGAATTTACTTAGATATTTACTTTAAAAGTAAACATAAGCAGTATTAATACAACGCATTGCCAAATTATAAAAGACTTATTTTCAGCTGATTCGAATAAATCAAACTTTTGTATTTAATTTTTTTTTTTTAATTGAAAGTTTTTGTGCCGAGGGTAGCAGAATTTTTATATATTGAAGGTCCAGCAGAAGACAGACTCTTTTATTGTCTCCTTCAATATTTTTTTCTTATAATTGTTTTTATTTCAAACATTTACGGCTTTCATACTATTTATTTTTTAATTCTATTATTTTTCATTTGTATTTTAACTTATTTTATTAAATATCATATTAGATACTACACTTCTTTTGACTCAACTTGAGCGAAAGGAACTCCTTAATGGCTTCTTTTTTATAGATATTAATTTATTCAATGCTGTTCTTATGTTCTGGCATTTCATCAACTAAGTGAAATTTTCAATATTAAATGGATCTTCGCACTTATTTTCATAATTCATAATCGAAATCCGCTTATGGCTTTCAAACATGGAATAAAACTTAAAGTACTGGCTGCAGCTATCGATCAATAGCCATCCCTGTAACCCGTTATTAATTTTCATAACACTTCCAAAACTTGATTTATTTTTTAATACTTTTAACATTTTGGGAAAAAGCCTCTCTTACATTTATAAATTATTTAGAAAATCTCAACATTTCAAATCAATTTGATTAAATTATTTATATCTATGAAAATATTTATTTTAACCTCTTATGAAACGAAAATCAATATGGCTTCCTTTCTATTATCATTATTGTTCCTATGTTCTGTCATTTCATTATTCGCGGGAAGTTATAAACATTTTTTTATTGTTGCAAATGGATTCTTTAATCCTCCATTTATTTTTGAGTTATTTCGATTCATTTACATCTTTTTTTTGTGTAATTTTATTGTATTAATAGAAACATGGATGTTTATTCAGGCAGGCTTGTTTTTTACTCTGCTTTCGAAAAAGCAAAGCAAACGACGAATATAAATATATCTATATAAAAAAAAATAATATTCTATTATCTTACCCTTGTTTCTTGCTATTTTTTATTCATCCCCTCGCACTGACTAAATTTCGAATGTATTTTTTTAAACCCCTGGTATAAAAAAAAATGAAAATAAAAATAAAAAATAAAATAAAGAAAATAATCCTAATAAAATTTATGCAAATATAAAACAACGCTCGGGTGGGAGTTTTTTTTATGAAATTGTATGGAAATGGTTGGCAAATATTTACTTATTTCAATATTTATGTATTTTTAACCCCCTCTAAACCACTTTTAAGCAATAAATTGAAATGCCTGGGAAAAAAATAACAGTATTTTAATTTATATATCTGTATGTACATATATATAATACATAAACGTGTTGAAATTTTAATAACAAAGTAAAGGTAGGAACGCTTTTTTTTAATATTCTATCAGAGAATGATAAATATTAAAATGGAAAATGATTTATGAATCTACTATGTTTGAGTATGGGTGTGTTTGCTATTGCTATGTGAATACAGGGATGAGCATGCTACATATTTTTGAGTAATTGAAATACTAACTATTAATCAGATACAAGAAACTAATTACTTTTAATTTCGGTAACTGGGCTTGTTTGATACCAAATATAAATTTCAATTATATTTCTGAGATATTGATTAAAAAACTTATACCAAATTAAAGTAATCAAAACCATAGTTGACACACTGATTATTACTTTATAACTTAGTAAGTAGTTGTTTTCAATAGTCCTTGGAGTGTAAGGATTTACTAAATCAATAAATTATAAAATATTAAAATAGGTTTTATATACCTATATAATATTCTGCTTATCTACTATTCTGACTTAGCTTAATAAAAGTGTGTGTGTTTGGAGAACTTTGGGCAGTGAATTGGGAATTGGTTTTCAAAAAATATTTCAAATTTTTATCTTTGACTTACATTAGCAAAAAAATTAGTTCTGAAATACAATATACAAATTATTTTAATGTGTTCGTAAATTTCAATGTGTTTTAATTACACTTAGTTATCTAATATTTCAGTTATTTGTATACTTAGTTTTTCCCATCCCTGTATGTATAACAGGAGTGCACTACTTTCATGACTTTAAAAATCCCATAACTAGCGTAGCTAGGTTCACGACTGTTTTCTCAAAACATAACTAGCGTAGCTAACTTCACGACTGTTTTTCAAAAAAGCAAAAAAAAACTAAATGTATATACCTAGTAGATATAAATGGATAATATGTAGAGATGTGTATAGATGGAATATCTTCTTTATTGGATTGTTCTCACGCATATGTTCGCCATTTTATCCTTTTTAGCCATTTCTATTGTATTTCTCATCATAAGCTTATTAGGGTAATATCTAGGGGTGAGGAGGGGGTTTGTCTCTAATTTTGCCCCCAGCTGCCTCACGCCCCGGCGCATTTCGCCCCAAAAGGACCCGAGGGATATTAATCTGGCAGCTCTCTCTTTCTCTCTCTCTCTCTGGTAGGTTTATATCTATAATCTCAGACCGACCCAAACTTACCCCGCGTCACCGGAAATTTATTTTATCTTTTGTGCGAATGACAAATTGAATAAAAATAGACGAGTATTTTTCTATTCATAATAATAGATATTATATATACTACCATTTTCATTATTCGTTTCCATATTCAAGTTACTAAACATATAATTATTGTATTTTCAATGAATAGAAAAAGAGGCAGCAATAAAATAAATTTTGATTGAATTCTTATGTCGACATTTTTTTGTTCATCAAGACATATAATTAGTCCCTGTCAATCAATTATTTACAAATCGATTATATAATTAAGATATTATACATTTCATATCGATTTCATTTTTTAACAATCTTCTCATTCTGAGCATATTTGCAGCCTCAAATATAATTACCCCTGGAGAAACAATCATTTTTTAAATCGAATCCTAATCTGTCATCATCATCATTTTTTAAAACGGATTGAATGACCCAGTAACAAATTTAAACATTGTAAAGGGATATTGAATCATACCAGCAACGAATTACCTATATCTCTTGAAGAGTACAAAAATAAGTCTCCAAAATAATGAATAATTAATCAATTATATAATTATATACTTAAATATAGAAAAAGAAGTAGGTGTGGTCGTTTAAACAATTGTTTATTATACATTCTTAAAGTGCGGACTTGGTTACTTGGTTCCCACAATTCCTAGCAACAATTATTTCACAAATGAATTCCCTGTCCTACTTAAGATAAAATTCCGTCATTTAATTTTCATTGCGAATTAAAAACATCAATAAAGTTTGCAACAGATACATAAAGGTTGTCACCTGCTTGACACATAGGTACCATAGGTACATATATATAAAAAATATAAACATGTATATACCTATACCAGGTGTATAACCTTAAATCCGGTGTTTTTTTAGTCAGAAAAACATATATATATATATATATATATATATATACCTATATATTATTACATTATAAATATACATATTTATTTGAAAAGTTTTTGTTTTGCCGAGAGTAGCAGAGTTGTTGATTCACAAAGAGAAACAAAGAGGTTGTCCTCTGCTTGATGCAAATAAACATACACACATAGGTATATATCGAGATGATATATCTGTATATATATAAATGTAATAAATAAATAAATAATATATATACAGATATATCATCTCGATATATGTGTGTGTATGTTTATTTGCATCAACCAGAGGACAACCTCTTTGTTTCTCTTTGTGATACATATTTATATATGTTATGTATAAATGTAAAAGTTTATTTGCAACAGAGGACCACCTCATTGATTTCTTTTTATGAACCCACAACTGCCCTACTCTCTGAAAAACAAATTCTTTTCGATTACATATTTCTTAATTTTTTTTTTTTAATTGAAGCTGAAGTTAATCACATGTGAGTAAACTTTAGATTAGTGAAATTAGAGCTTATATTTCTTCGATTATGGTTATCTTGTGATGATTCTTTGACTCTATTTCGATTGACTGATGGAGAAGGCAAGTTTGCCACTGTGTTGTACTTTTTTGATGTTACAAGGGGTTGTTATCCGCATCCACCCCCGGCCTCTGTTCAGCAGGGCTTGTGTTAATCGGTGCGCACGTTTTATTAATGATATTAAGCCCTTCTTGCCCCCTGACCCTTTGGATGAATCGCAGATTTAATATTGCAATTGCGTGAACGGCCGTGGCATGTTCCTCTCGCCTGGCTAACCAATATATCAAATGGAAATATCTACCCCTGGCCAGAAACCACCCTCCAGGAACCAGCCGCACAACCAAACAGACACCCCTTGCTTGCAGGAACCATCATTTCTATTATTAATCATACTGGTGGCAGAGGGGTGGAGCCACCCCGTCTCTTTGGGTTGCAACCCTTTCATCCTTCAACCAATCGCAACAAGATATTCATAAAATCCGGTTAAAGGATAAAACATTTAACTATACATATAAATGTTTCTCTTCAATTCAATATGAAAGAACTTTTCTCTTTGTATTTAGCTATAAATTTAAAATTTTCAATTCATTTTTTTTTTTTTTTTTTTTGAATTGAGCCGTTCAAATCCTAAAAATAAATTTTCTAATAATTTGTTTCTGTAATATTGACAAAATCTTTAAAATTTTAAGCCTGATAAAAATTAATTTTCTAGACCAGGTGTGAGGACAGTCGGAATCAGTAAGCAAAAAGATTTAATCCAGCCCGGTTGATATTTACAAAACATTAAGAAAAAGTACCTAATCTAATTTGTTTTTTACTAACATAATTAAGAATATTCAAAATGTATTTTAATTTGCTTTTAGTTTAAAAATAATACTTGAGGTACAGCGAACTACTTTTTCCTCCGCGCTTGAATTTTTGTGTTTTTACTACCTGTTATGTCTATTTAATTAAAAATTTTGATTGGTATTTTGTTAAAGAGTAGATTAGTTAAACATTAAATTATTGGATAGAGATATTAGATTTTATAATCATAAATTAAATTAATAAATTATAATTTATTAATTTAATTTATGATTATAAAATCTAATATCTCTATCCAATAATTTAATATTTAACTAATCTAATATATTAGAAAGAATTTGAATTGTATGTATAGTGTATAGATACATAGCTGTTGTTTCTATTTTATCTTCTTTATTATTATTTAAAACTATGTACCTTTTTTTATGAAAAAAGATCTGAATGAAAACTAGTCATCTTTTTATTTTTGCAAATCAATTTTTTCAAAATTGAAATATTCAATACTGAAAATTCTGTTTCTCTTAAAAGATCAATCAACATTTACATTAGAAACAAAATAGTAAACCGAAAATTATATGAGAAACGGCCTATACCTGAAAATGTAACTGAATTTGTGCAGAAACTTTTGCAAAGGGTGATATCTATAGATTAAAATAATTTCTCAAAATTTGTATTTCGCAAAGGGCAGGCGTTGGATTAGTTGATTTATATTAAATGGTAGAGCGTTTCGAATCCTTTGAAGTGTGATCCTTCGTCAGTTGACTGACCAACCGCCCTCTTGGGCATGATTCAACCCTTCAAATTCCAAAAGGGTGGTCACCCTTATATAATTTCCTTATTAGATTAATATCCCACCTACTCACCTACCCTCTAAAACTTGGACATTAATTTATACAGCCGCGCTTTTTGTACTCTGTCGATTTGGAATTCTTTCTGAATTTAAACTTTTACATTCGTTGGTTAAAAAAACGCATGGTTCGTCATGGATACCTTCGCCACCTGCCTGGAGAGCTTGGGCTTTAAAAATACAACAATTTTCGTGGAATTTATGTAAGCAATACTTTCTCTAAAGAAAATTTTAAAATGGGGACAAAAAATTTCACTTATTGGATTATAAAGTTACCTGAGAGGGCAAGTGCAATTTCCGAAATATAAAAATAATAATCATAAAATGAAATCAATGAAGTTGTCCTCTGTTTGATGCAAATAATATAAATATATAACTTATGGCTAATGCGTCGTTTGCTCCTGGTATCGGTTTTTTGCTGGGGGAAATTTTTAAATTACTTTTTGTCTTTCGATGGAAATCTATGGTCATGTTATTTGATAATGAGCATACATTTCTAATATTATTATTATTTTTTTTTAAATTATTGTAGTTAATTTGTATTGATGTTTATTGTAGTTAGATTGTATTGATTGGAGGACTTAGCCACCGAGGACTTGTGCCTCTATGCAGGTTGAGGAATAAAGATTTATTTATTTATTTAAAGACTATAGATTTGAAGGTTTGATCTTCATCATCAGTCCTTTTAATTATTATAAATAGTTTATCTGTTTTTTCTCATGGGTTGAAATGCTCGATTAGATGTAGATATAAATAAATTTGTTTTGTTGTGATAATAAGCTCTTCACTCAGCAAACGAATTTGCATCAAGCAGAGGACAACCTCATTGATTTCTCTTTATGAATCAACATTTCTGATACTCTAAGCAAACAAAAATGTTCAATTAAAAATAATAATAATAATATATTGTCTTCGATGAGTCGATATATAATCTGAAAGTAATATTTTTAATGAAAAAATGAACTTACGTTGATATATAAGTGACCTCTGAGATGGACACCATCCGCTGATTTCCTGTAAAAAAAAAATCAATTATCTTTCAATCTAATTAAGTGAAATAATTTGTTTTATTCTGTACGATGAGCAAATAAAGCTTCTGATGAAATCGTAGTATTAAAAGAAATGAAAATATTTAACTTTTCTTGTCATATTATGCGTTTCTGAATTGCGCGGATGAAAAAAATAGCGCGCAAAATATCCAGAAATGAAGGCTAGCTGATCAAATAGTAATTAGTCACTTTATGTATTCCACTGTAGACACATGTAGACGAACAAGGAAAAATCAATTTTATTACAAATTTCTCTTACTTAAAGAAACAGTTTTAAAAGATTCACTTAAAAAAGCTTTAGATAACTTTTTTTCTTTTAGATAAATTTAATTACTTTATACTTAAAAATAATTAGTAAAAAAAGTGATCATAAACGTTATCTATTTAAATTTTACTTATTGTTAGTGAAATTCGTTTCCGTAATATTGTTTAGAGATATTTGACAACTTGCTAGCTTAAACCAGTTCCATCCAACCGATTGAGCTGATCTTTTGCACACACTTTTGGTTCTAGTGACAATTGAATCTAGTATACTCAGTTATGTATTTTTTTTATAATTTATATGTAATTTTAACCATATTACATTTTCCGCCTACTACTTATGCAACCAAATGTATTCTTAAGCAGAGAAGAGGAAAACCCTACAGGCGATGAGTGGCGGCTATATTTGCTTATGACGTCACGGTACATAAACTCAATTTCTGCCTCTATATATATGTACATATATATATAATATAATAGAACCCTATAAATATTACTAATAACATTATTAGTATTAATATTCAATTTTTTTTAATCAAACCACAATATAGAATGCAGCGTTAAATATTCCTAAGGCTATACAGGAGAGGTTACCGGTTCAAATGCTCAAATATTTCTTTCTTTTTTTTTTGTTAATAGAGAATGGTGTAGGTTCTTGGTGAAACATATTAAATAAAGTAAAGAAAATTTTTGAAAATTTTTTTAGAAACTTTTGAAAATTTTCTTTACTTTATTTCTTCCTTTTTTTTTCAAAATAGCAAAATAATTCTAAGTAATGTATATTAAACTTACTGAACTATTGAAATTAATTATTTTACTTAAATGTTAATTATTTAGAGATTTGCGAAAATCACGATAGGCGTGACATCTCTTCGAGATATATAGAAATAATTGCATGTCAAATCACACGAGTTCACCCGTTCTGAAATCCATTAACAGAAAACTATCAAGGAAACAAAATCTTAAGAATAATAACTGTACTTTTCCTTGAAGTAATGCTTCTAGCGCTACTGATTTCTGCCAATATGCATTACCTTCTATCTTCAGTTATCTAATAATATGTTCAATACGTAACATATATAATTTATAATCTAACATTGACTTGGCCGGGTTATATTAATTTTTTCGGATAATTGTCTGAACTAAACTAGGCAAGTTTTCTCTTAAGTCAACTTGCATCTGAAAATAGACAACTTAAGCCGAACCTAATCTATCTATTTGAAAACGATCTAATTAGTGTTGAAACTTGCAAGAACATGTATATTATAATACAGACTAGCCTTTATCATTAAAAAAAATTGACAGAGTTTTGATTGGTCTTTTAAGTGAATATTTTGTATACCTATATTTATTTTATAATTTTAATAAAATCGTTAGGGTTTATATTTCTGAATTCACCTTCAATATTCATCTCACTCAACTCTGAAGAGTTCCATACATAAAAAATAATCACCATTTGTGATTAATTAGCAAAGCTTCATTGGTATGGCCCTTGATGTTTCGTTCTCGTTTTGCAGTTTCGTGGAATTCAGTCCACTAGACGATTGCTCCATTTCGATTATATAAATAATTGATATACGATCTGTATTTTGAGCCCCCCGCCCTTCTCCTGATATATTTTTATTTAATGATAAAATAAATCGCAATTAACAAGCTTTCCAGGAGTTATTTATTTATTTATATTATAATTTCTAATTAACCGACTCTTGTAATGGAAAAATTGATTAAAAAGTAACAAGCATATTTTTTTGATCTGGAAAAAGCAGGCTTGTGTGTATCGATGGGATATTTTTATTTTATTTTTTTTTAATTTAATAATATAAATATTCTCTCTTGGAGGGGCTTTCGACGAGGAAGAATGGAGCAAACCTAAACGAGGACAGAAACTGGATGCGGTTATGGAGCAAAATACAATTAATCACCTTTAATGTTCCATGAACATTACATAGATTAATTAAAATAGTTTTAACGAGTTGCGAGTGGGGTCGGGAGTGGGGGTGTTTGCTAGTGGGGTCGCTTGAAATTAGGGTTGTTGATAATTAAGTATTCGAAATACGATTTACGAAAATCTTTTCTATCAACTCTGTTATTGAAATATTTCCTCTCCATTTAACATAAGCCATTTGAAATATTCACGGTTGGTTAATTATACATTACATTTTACAAAGTTAAATTATTATAAACTACTCGTACCTACCTATAGGTATATTTTATACAACACTATATATATATATATATATATATTCCCTTTTCATTTCAATTTAAGTACAAATAATTGGATAATGAATTTCACTTTTTTTTCTAATCTTTCATATTTTATTCTTTGAAATTAAATTTATTTAAATCATAACCCCCCTCCGAATAGTTAGAGTTTGAGTATTTTTAAATCAAAATTAAGTTATCCTTGTAATAATATTTCAAAAATTTTGGATTCAGATTTTTGAGAAAACAAACTTTTAACCATCAAATTTTAAAATTATTGGTTATTTTCTAAAAATTAATTTTTTCGAAAATAATAAATTAATATTGGTTTGGTTAGGGATATTTCAATGCTAACTAAATGTACTTTTGTCTAGCTAATTAGTAATATTTCAGTAAATAAATAATTCACTGAAATATTACTAATTGGCTGGACAAAAGTACATTTTAGTTAGCTTTGAAATATCCCTAACCAAACCAATATTAATTTATTATTTTCGAAAAAATTATTTATTTAGAAAATAACCAATAATTTTACAATTTGATGGTTAAAAGTTTGTTTTCTCAAAAATCTGAATCCAAAATTTTTTAGATATTATTATAAGGAGTCACATTAAAAATACTCTAACTATTCGGAGAGAGGTTATGATTTAAATAAATTTAATTCCAAAAATTATCATAAATTTTACTATAGGTACAACATTTTTTTTAAACACCCAATATTGCCTTGTAAAAGAAAGATTCTGCAGATAATTTTGGGCCTCTTCTTTATCAAAAATAAAAATAAAAACGTGGGAGTTACGTGATAGCGACTTCAAAGTTTGGTATAGAAAAAAGGTTGAGTATAGAGAGGTAATCGCCTCTATAAGTCTTAATTCAAGTGGTTTAAGGCGGAATTCTTCAGCTTACATGGCTCAAAACCCCTAAAGTTAGATTTCAAATGTTCTCGTTCATGGCCATACACTTAAAACAACATTTCGACTGTTTGTTTCTCACTTCATCTTCCATAATTCATACAGTAAGCTAATATTAACTGTTATGAGGTCTAGTTCTTGTTGAATCGAAAGTTCGTAAGTTCGCTAGGTCAGTGCAAATTCATTCCGTAAATGGCACTGGCTATCGAGTTAAGGCAGTGATTTGTTAGCAAAGGAGTAAAAAAGATCGCTTCTTCTTTCCAAATCCACTTTTAATCCATAAATATATAAATCCAATTGATTTTTTTTCCTACCATGTTTGCGTTCTTCACAATATAGAATAAAAAACTTCGAAAGTTTCGTTTTGATGTTAAAGCTTAAATCAGAAAATGAAACGCTCTAGTTTAATAAGATACTCTTGGAATATGAAAATTTGCTCAAGGCAAAGTGGAGACGGTTAGTGGGGGAGGGTCTCTGAACCGTTTCGAGCCCCCCTAAGGCTTTCATTATGTTTTTATATTAGTTCAAATTACAGTTCTTTATTGACCGAGTGTGTTTTTTTCAGGTTAATAACATAATAAAATGAAAAATTTCAATAGAAATTGTTCCCTGAACCTCTCCACCCCTTTGCCCAAGGCTCCCGTCTTCTACACCAGGAATGGGCAATTTTTTAGTAACGAGATATAAAATACTAATCAAAAACTATTAATCAAATACATTATAGGAATTACCTATATTAAACTGCAGTAACGGAAAACAAAATACTTGCTTTCTTATTTCAATTATATTTTTAAAATATTAATTACAAAGCCTGTAGAATCAAGTCAGTAGATATTTTATTTATTTATTTATTTATTTATTTTAAGAAAATGAAACAAGAGCATAGCTTAGGAAAAATACTATACTATCCGGATAGTATGACCCAAATCCATCCATCGCAAGGATACCATGAATGGAAAAGTTATAAAAGATAAATATAATCAATTATTATTTTTTTATATTATCCTTGCCTTGTGTGTGTGTGTGGTGGGGGAACATTTAGGCGGTGAAGTGGGAGATAAAATTTTCGGACTTAATCAAACATAAAAACTCGATCAGAGAATGTTTATTCAGAATTTTTAAAAAAAATACTTAATATAAACAGTTAATTTAATAAGCCTGGCAAATTCGCATGCATACTGAAAGTTCCGTACCTTATAACTAACTCATAACTCCCAAAATACATAAAATAGCAAATTAGTTCTACTTTGTTCCCTAGTAGCAGAATGTTTCAAACTATATAGTGCCTATATAAATTCTCAAAACCCATATAGGCACAATATAGCTACTATCTAGTTTGAAACATTGTGCTACTAGGGTTGATGATAAAGAGTAAATGGCTCAATTTGTGGGATTTTTAAGTAATTTTTTAAGTTAAGCCATTTCTAAACGCCGACAGATACAAAAATCACTTATAAACGCACACTTTCTCACATGGTCATTCTAAATCGAAATAACTGTTAAAAAAACAAATCTTATTCTACATAAAAAGATGTTCACAGACCCCATGGTAAAATAAAAAAAAAAATTATATAATATTTCTAATTAAAAAGACTGATGAGAAAGATCAAACCTTGGAAACTATAGTCTCTAAAAAACAAATTATAAACTTATAATATACATATCTCTTAAAAAATCTTCGAAGTTTATTAGGACCCAAACATTTTGGGAAAATTCACCCTATATCAATGGAATTTCAATTTGTGAATTGTAAAAAAAGGAAGAGTTGCTTTATCTGATAAATATAAAACAACAGTAAAGAAATAAATATTTTGAATATAGACAATGATACAAATTATCTTGGTGATGAATTATCCCTATATGACCTCCAGAGACTGGAACTCGCTCCTAGCCACCGTCTTCCCCGCGACTTATAACCTTCATCTGTTTAAGACCCGCCTCCACAGATACCTACGACTCCTATCCAGCCCATAAAATACCCTCTTCTTCTTCTTTTTACGATGGAGGGGCCCACCCAGGCCTTTAGGGGATGCACCTTTTTGGTGTAATTCCTTCTCACATCTATTTCATAAAAAAAAATTACCTTTAATACAAATAAAAAATATAAATGTATTTATGAAAAATATATTTTTCCTAAAAATTTTTGGTAAATATTAGGACAGACAATATCTGTGCGTTAGTGTGTGTATAAATGTTTATTTACATCAAGAAGAGGACAACCTCATTGATTTCCCCTTTTGTACCTACCTATCATTTATGCATGTTCATTTATTCATTTACTATAACAATTACAGATACCAATTACAATTGTATCTTTTAAATTGCTTGTTGTACCCCCTGATCCATGGCTAATCTTGATCTTTCACACCAAGAGCAAAAGAGAGCTTGAATTGTTCCCCTTACAGACTGAATCCAATCCAGAATTGGATGCTGATTGAGCCTCAAGTTCTTCTCCTCTGAGCTGCTGAATCTTTTCCAGCTCCCGGATTCCTGAACGGCCGGTCCCACTCGTCGTCGTTTTGTCCAATGCGTTCGCTCACCTTGCTACCCGTCTACCCCCCGGTGGTATTTGTTTCGCTTAGCTCGTTTAATCATCCTTTATTCGGCTTATAATCTCATATTTACAAAGCAGATGGATTTGTCACTCGAGCTGACACCCGAGTGTATTTAATAAATACGTCTTATTTAAGACCCGGAGATGATATCTAATTAAAAAATGACTTGAATTGTGTCCAGGATGTAAATTCGAGAATCCATCTTACTTATCCGCCCGGGCTTCGTTGCTTTGAATGCATTTTCGAAATAAATATCCTTCTTATCAGGAGGGGACTCACTCAGACTAATCGACCCCGGGGTATCTTTCACACGCCCTCCCCCTGAATCAATTAATAACCGGTGGTAAACAAATTTGGATGAAAATACACACTTTGGTCCGGTTAATTTATATCTTTATTAAGGATCTTAGACGAAAATCCTTTCACTACTTAGAAAGTGATTGATTTGATTCTCTATTTGAGTTCCAAACGATTTATTTATTTCATTCACTTATAGTATATATATAAATTCAAGAAAATTATTTTTTTCTTTCTTTTTCATTACCTATGTAGTAGGGTGGTCCTTATTTTGGGAATTTTCGAATTTTTACGCTAACAGGAGCTCATATGGTTCAAAATAAATAAAAAAAAAATATTCCCCAAGTTTCAAGTCTCTATCTCAATTATAAGCGATGTAAGTTTCTCATCTAAATAACATTTCCCATTGAAATATCAATTTTTTATTCAGGCCAAAGAAATGGTTCAAAAAATTTGAAACTCTGTAGACTTTATCCTTATAATAGTAGCTATCGCTTAGAATTTTTATGGATTTTTAGCTATTATAATTTTGGAGTCTATAACTTAGTAACACTAAGACATAGCAGTAATTTATCTAGCTGTAACTCCAAAATTATACTAGTTAAAAATCTGTAATAATTTTGATGGATAGCTAGTATTATAAGGATAAAGTCTACAGAGTTTCAAATTTTTTGAACCAATTACTTTGGCAGGAATAAAAAATTGATATTTTATGCCAAAAACCCAATGTTATTTAGATGAGAAATTTACATCGCTCCAGGCACAGGTTATAATTGAGATAGAGACTTGAAACTTGGGGGATATTTTTTTCATTTATTTCGAACCATATGAGCCATTGTCAGCGTGAAAATTCGAAAATACCCAAAATAAGGACCACTCTCCTATGTAGTATGTACCGTACTTGAAATAAGACTATAGAAATGATATGAAAACATTTTTACCTGATATTTATTTTGTTATAATTGATAAATTTATAAAATTATTATAATTCAAAAAATATTCCTCTCAGGGACGTTTCTACTCTATAGAGGGGTCTTACCCTCCCTACCCGAAATCTTTTAGTTGTCCCTTTAATTTAAATGTAAATTTTTTTATTAAAATATTTCTATATTAATAAATATATACATTACTTTTATAGAATTCTTATTAGAATAATGACCCGCAACTTGGTTATTATTAGTCAATTTCTGTCGGAACTATACCTTTAAAAAAGATATGTAGATACTTACCTGCCTAAAAAAATATATTAAAAAAATTTTTTTTTTTAAATTTCTTTAATTTTTTCCTTCGTTAAAATGTTGATATAATTCTTAGAAATGGATTAGTCCAAAGATTCCCTAATCATCTTTATTTATTCCTTTTTTGTTGTATTATTTCTATTTTAATAGTTCCTCAGGATGAACAATTTTTATTCGGCTAAAACTTGTCTGGACTTGTCATTGACATGATTAAGCTGGAAGATATACCAGGCAGGGAATTCAAACCTTCTATCAACACCAGAGAGACAACCAATATACTTTTCAATACCAAAAATGTTTTTTAGAGAAATATTTGAAATAACGGATAATAATTTGAAAATGTAAAGATCCTCACATCACTTTTTTTCAATGAGCTATAAATATTGTATTGATACTTCTACTATATTAATATAAACATTTAAGGAAGAGAATATTAAAGTAAAAGAGTAAAATAGTAAAAATATTATTTATTACCTGAAAGGTTAAGCTGTAAATTAAAAGATAATTCACGGACATGAAAAACATTTAACCGAGATTCAATATGCCGTTAATTACTTTCCGTTATCAATACAAATATGTGTGTCAGAAAGATTTTGATATATCTAGCTCTAATCTTTTTAGGCTAGAAAGCTTCCGAAACTAAACCGGATTATAGAATTTTTTATATAAAAAGAAAAAATCCTCCCCTCTTTTGTTTCCACAAACGTTTACTTTCGATCGAAACGTGTTTTCTTTTTGTTGTATTTTTGATAACCCGCTAAAACACTTCCGCTAATCATTAAAGTAGATTTCTAGTAAATGTGAAGAAAAATTTCTATCAAGATGTTGACCCCGCTGTGACATGTAAACATCAAAACAAAAAAAAACAAAAATTCAATTTGTTTTTGCCTCAAAAACTCCTTTCAAGATTTTTTAACCGGAATTTTTTGGGATGTTTTAATTTGTCATCGTACAAGGAAATAAACCGGGTATGGACTCGAATATTCAGATTGCTTTGGAGTTTTATCACATGACTTCCCCTTACCCCAAAATCGATAATTAACCAATATTAAAATTTGACTAATCAAAAAACAAATGTATTTTTTGCATTTTTGATTTTTTTTTTTTGTTTTTGAAAGATACAGATAAAAAAATATGTCCCGGATCTGAACTCAAGACTTTTAAGTTTCTATATCTTTCCAAAAAAACTAATATACTGAGTGTATATGATGAGGCACACCAAAATTAAAAAAAAAGAAAGATAATTTAAACTATCAAAAACTGACGTTTCGAAGGCTTATTCCTTCCTTCTTCAGGGTTTTGAAAGGACAGTGAAGGATCATCAATATCCACTTAATTCACTCATCAGTCCGTCCCAAAAAACTACTTCAATCAAACTAATATACATTCTCACAGATTTTTTAAAAAATTACAAACTCTAAATATTAGATTTTTGAAAATTAAAAAAAAAATCATTTTTTAATATAAATCTAAAAATACCAGAAGTAGATTAAAAAATAACTTTCTATGATCTCAAATGGATAGCTAAGATAAATTGTACCCTTGGGATAAACATTTTTTTTGAATTACGTGATAGTAAACAGAGCAATAATTTTCGGGACACTTTTAGATTTGAAGACAACAAACTCGAATTGTTGATGAAGATGTGCACCTTGACTATGAAAAGGCTATTATATACTTACAGCTAGAGATAATTCATAAAAACAACGTCTTTACTTTAGTGTAATTAGAAGAGTTCAAAAAGCTAATTTCCGGATTTATTTTGTTGTATCTAAATGAAAGTAAAAAAAAAAAAAAAAAAATCACCGGAATTAAAGGTAACGAACTTTCGATCTGCCCTGTATAGAAGAAGAAAAGATCGATTTCAGACTAAGAAAATAGAACAGTTTAAATTTAGTCGGATTTAATAATAGCAGCCAAAACGGCGGGTGGAGAGGGCGAGACCCTCCCTCTCTGTCCTGTCTGCATATCAAAGTGGTGGTCACGAAAAAGGTCCGTTAGGGATCATCATCCCCCGGAGGAGACAATTTCGATTTTTTGTCTCATAAAGACATCAGCCCTCAAGGTAATACTGTTATAAATAGGGGCGGGTCACCCTCTATTTGTACAACAATGGGACGGTACATTAGTCCTGAATAGGGAACCGGTAGCTCGGGAGATAAAGGGAGACGTTTCGGTTACCTCATACATCAATTCATCAAACTAATTTTTGTTGTAGATTAATTTTTTTACGTTAGTTAAAAAAATTCATATAATAATCTACATTTTGATCACAGATACTAAAAATGTTATCACATCAGATGAAGATCTGGAAATACATATGTAATTTGTAGTTTGAACTGTTGGAGATTATGAATCCTATCGGGTGTTTAGTTTTGTTCTACATGATTAAATTTGTCTTTAATTGTTAAAGATTTAAAAAAAACTAACCTCAACTAAAATAATATAGCGAGCTTTTATAAATATTAAAGAAAATTAAGTTTTTATGTATGAGTAAATATAAGTAATATTAATTGTCATAATTTGAAATATATCTCTGAAGGGATCTTGGTCAAAATGAACAAAAAGGTCAGCACAATTCATAACCTCAAAACAGTTCGGGCAACTGTGAATTGTGATGAGACATCTGTGGGCATGACAACGATCTCGGATTAAGCTATCCAAACGTTGTTTATTAAAAAAAAATATTAATGTTAAAATAAAATATTTAACTACCAAGGGGCCGTCCATAAATTACGTCACATACTAAAGGCGGAGGGGACATCTCAGATTTGTGAATCAAATTAAAATTTTTTTTAAATTTTCAAATATATTTTTTAGATTTATAAAAGTCATAGTGTGACGTCACAATATAGGGAAGCCTCAATGAAAATGTGATAGAATGTGACACAGGGGGAAGGGGGGTCTAAAAATCTTGAAATTCGTGTGACCTAATTTATGGACGGCCCCCAAGAACGTACTTTATACTATATATATAGTTTTTTATAACTAATATATATGTTGTAATTGTAGAAAAATGAAAATTTCCAAACAACCTAAAGTTTAATTTGTCTTATTGTTTTCTTGGACTTTGTTCCAGGTAAGCGATTAAGTATTTAATCTTGTACTGATTTTACTTTCTTAAGTCTTCATCCACCCCCGCATTCGTTCCACCCTGTCTATCTAATTGCAGCATCGAAATTAGCTCATTAGACGTTCGCGAATAAGTGAGTCAGCGCCACACGGACAGACAGACAGACAGAAAGACACGATGCATAATTCATTAAATAATTGTCTGTCTTCCAGATATTAAGAAACGTCCGTTTCCATTAAGCCATCCATTTCATTCGTAAATAATCTATGAAATGGCGAAACAGAATAACAAAGAGAACTTTGATAATAAAAAGAAAAACAAGAACGCGTAGAGGGCAGCGAGAGATAGAGATTCGTTTCTTTTGTCTGTTTTTTATTTTAAATTATGACATTTTCAAATAAATATTCATGTTTTGCATTCGTCCCTATAAATTGCCAATGTTCGCGTATCCGTGTGGGTGTGTAAACAAAATCTTGGCTCACCGCCCTGGATATATATTTATTCCTTCTCTTCTAGTCTAGTTCTTCTTCTTCTCCTTTTTTTTTTGTCTTTTAATTTTATTATTTCATTTGGGGGATCAAAAACGATTATCAATTCATTAGCGCACGACAAGACAATCTATTTAATTTAATTAAAATTTATACTCCTTCGCTCTTTTCCATTTCACCCCGCGCCCCCTCAGCCCTCCACCACACCACTCATTTGAAGCAATAAGAAAGTGATTTTAAGCGAACTCAGTCAAATTTATTAAATCTTTGTGAAAATTACTTAAAAGCGATCTCCAAATTACATTTTATGTTCTGAGAATTTATAATCATGCGTCGACGAGGATGAAGAAGAAGAAGAAGCGTAGTGGAATCAAAACAATTGAAGAAGCAATTAAAGTTTACAAAATTGTACACTTTAATTGGTTTACTAAGAATGTATATATATTGTAAGCGGGTGGTGTCCTATAAACATTTTGGCAAAACTTCTTCAATTATGTTCTAGTTCGGAATCATCGGGTATTGTCCTGTGAATGAGTATGACTGTGTTACTGTTTACTCTTTCCGAGACAGTCACAGAGTTGTTGATTAATGAGAAAAAAACAACAACAAGGTTGCCTCATAGACCAGCGTTTCTCAAACGTTTTTCAAGTTGGGACCACTTTTATAAGTCAGAACAGTTCTGCTGAACACCTTATTCTTGTTCCCTTTGAAAGCCAATTTAGCATATTTTGATACCAGTATTCTGGGATACTAGTGAAAAGATGTCGAGAAGGACCACGGTCATAGTGCTTTAAATACTTCCATAGAATGGATAGTCGATAGGCAGGTAGAATAATAAATTTCATTAACCATCAGTAAGTACTGGCACAAAAAGTGAAAGACGATTACCATGTGTAATTTCCAAACTCTGGGATTTTCAGCTAAAGTGTGTTACGCAATGCATATGAATTTTATTTTTCTTCTGTCTTTTTTGAAGGACCATACTTTGAGAAAGACTGCTATACCATACAATAATTTTGTAAGAAAAATGAAAAAAATGCTGGTATGATGCTACTTACGCATAGTCTCTTGGGCCACTCACCTCATTTGGTAACAATCACAAAAGTAGTGATTTAAATATATATTAATTTTTAATAATATATAAAAATTAAAAATTATAATAAATTCCACAAATTTATTTTTCCAAAAAAACTATGGTGTATATTTAATAAATAAAAAATTAATAACTTAGTCAAATATAAAATCAATTGAAGATAATATTTTGGTTTTCATTAAAGTATTTGAATAAAAATGAAATAAGGAATCATAAACATTGATAATGGTTTCTTGAGGGTTAGAGACTTATGACGTCAGAATGACATTAGACCAAAACAGTAGTGATTGAAATATATATTAATTATACAAATTAAAAATTATAATAAAACATTTTCCACAAATTTATTTTTCCAAAAAATTATGGTGTATATTTAATAAATAGAAAATTAATAACTTAATCAAATATAAAATCAATTGCTGAAAATATTTTGGATTTCATTAAAGTATTTGAATAAAAATGAAATAAGGATTCATAAACATTGATAATGATTTCTTGAGGGTTATAGAGTTATGACGTCAGAATGACATTAGACCAAAACAGTAGTGATTGAAACATAAATAATAATTATAAAAATTAAAAATTAGAAGAGGGGAAAAATCCTCCGAAACGTCGGTTTGAAAGGAAAGGAGGAAGGATTCCAATAAATTACACCTTATTTGATATGTGTTAATTTTTTCTTTCCTCACTACCTCTGGGCTGCCTTCCATTACATTCAATTAAAAATTATAATAAAGTATTTTCCACAAATTTATTTTTTCAAAAAACTATGGTGTATATAATAAATAGAAAATTAATAACTTAATCAAATATAAAATCATTTGGTGATAAGATTTTGGTTTTCATTAAAGTATTTGAAAAAAAATGAAATGAAGAATGATTTCTTGAGGGTTACAGACTTATGACGTCAGAATGACATTAGACCAAAACAATTAAATTTCATTTTTTATTTTGCGTAATACATCTATTTTTCGAGTATTTCGTGGGAAAGTTACTGGTATTTGGTTGTCTATCATATGACGAAGGTGTATTTTTCTATTATCTTTAGCTAGTTTAAATGTTTTCCCTCTGTGTCGGTGACAAAAGGGCGGCTTCGAGGCCTTTGCTTTTTTCTTTCTCTCTAAACGGCCGTTTGTTTGGTCTTCTCTCTTGCTAATCGTGTGTCTGTTTTGCACACATTTTTGCTACCAATGGGAATATATACTTAGGGACACTAAATAGCCAGCCCCCGTGTGTACTGTCGGCGGCTCGCTCTCTTTTTTCTTTTCGACAAAAATCGTTCAGCCATTCGCGGGCAACGGACCGGAAAATTTTGTACAGTTGTCGCATCGGAGACATAATAGCAGCCCTGAACCTTCTTCCCCCCGGATAAAAACAACCCCCGCCTCGATGACATATGTACGATTGAAACATGCTCTCAGCTGATCACCATATAATATATGCGTACCATGCATCAACCCTCCCTCCAATCCCGCCCCCAAAAAATAAATTTTAATCCCATTAATAGATGGAGAAAAATAAAGCATTGCCCAGATTGAATACTAAAGTATTTCAATATATTCTATTAACTTATCTTCAAAAATTTCATTTTATTTAAAATAATTCACCACTCGATTATTTAAACATAACGAGTGAATTTAAGGTATACATATTTCCAACAGCGAAAATAATTTTTCAAACATAATATAATTATACAATTCTAGCAGTTTAACTATAGGTTTTTTCTTCAACAGATGCCGTCTATCATGGGGATGTTTTTTTTTGTTTTTTTAAATGCATAATTCAGTCGCCAAACCAGCCCTGTTTGAGGCTATGTTTGGTGATTTCAAATCGTAATAAATTATTTTCAATCTTCAGACAAACTTTTTTAGGATTAATTTAGTCATATTTTAATAAAAAGTAAAGCGAATGTAGTTTCGTTGGATTTTAAACATCAAACATAGCCTCAAACAAGGCAAGGCTTGACATCATTATTAATACAAGGTAAACACAATCAATCGTTATGTGATCTGATAAAACTAATGTATCTATATCCAATCGGGTAATTGAACCCATATGTGAATTAACAGATGAAATATTTCTAATTAAAAGACTGTTGATGAAGGTTAACCTTCGAAACAATAGTCTCTAACAAATATATATGTATACTAGACGGGTCGTTAAAAATTAATTTTTTACCGACACCCCCTAAAAAGATTCATTTTGATGAAAAAACGCGAGGTAATTTTTTTTTTTTTTATTAAAAATAACACGTACCGCAAGACGATCTAAGTTCATTTTTTGGTAAAATCATGTTTTTTTGGAAATTTCTCATTAAATCTGCAATAATAATAATTTTTTGAATTGGATATTATTAACAATGTTACATTATTATTTTCATCAATAAATTTGAACTAATTTCCCAAGTAAATTTTCTATCGGTAAGTTATCTAGCAGTTTAATGTTCAATCATTATCTATATTTATTAAATTATCGACACTTTCATCTGTCTATACCTTCTAAAAAAATATGTCACGAAATTTCTCTTATTTGTACTGTACAAATCATTGACTTGAGTTCCAAAATTGTTTAAATTTAAGGAAAAATACTATTTGTGATAAGAAATTTCCAAAAAACCCGATTTTACCAAAAAATGAACTTAGATCGTCTTGCTTTTTAACAACCAGTCTAATGTATACATATACAGTCGACTCTCGATAATTCGAAATCCAAGGGACTTCAAGAATAAAGCTGAAGATTATGAATGATCGAGAGTCGACTGTATTATGTTTATTGGCACCAAGCAGAGGACAGCCCCATTGATTTCTCTTTATGAAGGTATATAGTACTATAAGGGCCGGTTGTATGTCACAAAGTAAATGCTTTTTACCACTAACACAGGGTAGATGGTAAATAGAGGGATTGGCCATCCCAGTCCCTCCATTTACCATCTACCCTGTGTTAGTGGTAAAAAGCATTTACTTTGCGACATACAACCGGCCCTATGACATTCATTTAGTAAAAGGCACTGAAAATGTGAAGCTATTGGCGAGTGCTGAGGAAACAAATCTCATAATAAAAATCAGTTCGAAGTGAAAAGACATCAAACTGCAGGCCGGGTAGTACCATGGCTAGAGGTTCGATTCTTATCAACGGGCTCGACGTTATCATTTGTAAATTTAAAATAACTCACTACACAGTAGAATTAACTCTTACTGTGCAATTTGAATATATATTTTCAATCTATTTATTTTTTCTTCTTGTTTTTGAATTAGTTCACGGAGAATTTGTTTTTGAGCTTTAATCTTTAAAATGATATTGAAATCCGAATGATTTGAAATCAGGAAATTTTCTTATGAATCGACCCGTTTGTGAAATTCATAAATAGACGAATGATGGATGGATGGATGGAGGGTGTTAGACAACATCGCCTCCTCTTCCTCAGAGTCCTCATCTTCCAACACACACACACACACACAGATGCACCCATCGAAATGTTTAATAACTGGTAATCAGAGTGGCTGATGCTTTTTCTCTCTCTCTGTCTATTTGGACCCCAGAGGCTGTTTAAAAAAAAAACGTCTGTCGTTTATGTTTTTAATCTAAAATTGTTTAAATTATATTTAAAATGTTTGGATTGATGGGCTTTTGAATTGGGAACAATAATGTTAGTATAGATAAAAAATATACAAAATCTAAACATTATTAATTAATACGATAAAATTAGATAAGAGATGATGGAGGATGAAAAAAGAATTCGGGAATTCCCTAAGTTTGATAGGTGATGCGAATCCTTCATTTAGGAAAAACATACTTGGAAGACAAAATATAATATAACTAACTTTTACTTTACCATACAGTCTTCTGGGAGCCCACTGAGTATTAGGGTGCTCCTTATTTTGGATATTTTCGAATATTTACGCGGACAAGGGCTCATATGGTTCTAAATAAATTAAAAAAATATCCTCCAAGTTTCAAGTCTCTAACTCAATTTTAACCTAGTGCTACAGAGCGATTAAGTTTCCCATCTAAGTATCATGGGGTTTTTGGCATTGAACGATCAATTTTTTATCCCGGCCAAAGTAATGGTTCAAAAAATTTGTAACTCTGTAGACTTTATCCTTATAGTAGTGGCTATACCTCAGATTTTTACAGATTTTTAGCTATTATAATTTTGGAGTCTATAACTTACTAATAATAAGATATAGCAGTATTTTATCTAGATGTAACTCCAAAATTGTAATATCTAAAAATCTGTAAAAATTCTGAAGGATAGCTACTATTATAAGGATAAAGTCTACAGAGTTTCAAATTTTTGAACCATTACTTTGGCCGGAATAAAAAATTGATCGTTCAATGCCAAAAACCCCCATGATATTTAGATGGGAAACTTAATCGCTGTGTAGAACTAGGTTAAAATTGAAATAAAGACTTAAAACTTGGTGGATATTTTATTTTTTATTTATTTAGACACATATGATCCCCTGTCCGAGTAAATATTCGAAAATATCCAAAATAAGGAGCACCCTACTGAGTATGTAGGTATACTAAATTTGGTTGAGTTTGGTCCAAGGGCCTAGATTTACATTTTTTGACCCTACATCCATCAGTTTATTATTTTTATTATATAATTGGATATAATACACAACGATTCGATTACTATACTTGGGATCGTTATAATATAATAAAATAAACAAAACTAGACTCATAATTAAGCGATTAACTACTAGGACTCTATTGAGCTATGAATCGTAGTATTTTAGCCTGGACTGTATGTAACTACACAAACTACTTTTTTTTTAATTTATCACAATTATTACAATTTGCTATACAATCCTAAATTCTAACTAAATTTCATAAGATAAATTGAGGAACATAATCTTTGAAAACCCCCAAAGCATGCATTAATCAGTCTTCTATAAAATCAAATTATACTAACCCAACCTCATTTAAAGTAAAAAAATCATGAGAAATATATAACCTTCACTCAGTCTGTGTAATGTCATTTCACATAATCTCTTCATATCTTCATCCAGAAAAATAATGATCAACACTTTGTGTACGAAGTTAATATTTATAATTACTATAATTGTATGCTCTTCGAAAATGTAAATCTTCAAAATTCAAAGAAGAATTCTTCATATTCTATAGATTTGTTGAAATTTCAGAAAAACAAAGAAAAATCAATTTATATAAAGAGGATTTGGCCCCCTCACTCCTCCCCTTAGCCAGTAGGTATTATTAAATATTAACCAGTGACGTTCAGATGGGCCGTAAGGCAGAGAACAAATTATAGGTATGGATTTATATATCTATGGGCGGTAGAGAAGGATGGAGGATGAGTCAAATAAAATTACTGCTAGAGATGTATTATTTGAATAAAAATTACGTATCGATAGCAGAATGAATGTTTCATAGTATAACGAGAATTTAATAGGGATGAGTGGAGGGTAGACGGAGAACTAGGGTCAGAGAACCTTCTCCTTCAAATTATTTATTTATTATAATATCATACTCTCTGCGGCATCAGCCAGATCTTCATTTATATAGGAAAATATTGCTTATTTATTATATTTATTTATTGAAAAGTTGTTCTTGTTTCGATCAAATGATTGTACATTTCTCTATAAATGATGATGTTTAGTAAGATAATTGCTATCCACAAATCGAGATTAATTATCAAATCTTGTGAATTCATATTCCCATCAATGATTTATTTATTTATTTATTTATTTATTTGTCTGGTTGGTACTAATTTTTTAAAAAATTATTTTATCAACATGTTTACTACTGATAGGTTTATGTGACGTATAGTCACTCCCAAAAGTGATGTAAATTTAGATTTTCCCGAGGGGTGAACCGCGATTGGAATTAGGTATACACGTCTTTGGAATTATGTGGAATTATTTTGGAATTCATTAGATAATGAGACTTCATCTATTGTCTTCTACTTGGAAATAAAAGTTGAAGTGGAAGTAGGTGTACACGATATTAGGTCGCGGTTCACCCCTCAAATTTTCTCAATGTGCACCTTTTAAATTTTTTAATTAACTAAATTTATCTTGACCCAATGAACGAATATCCTAGAAAACAAAATCAAAAAATATTTAAAAGTTTTTTAAAGGGGTAGTTTTCTAAATATATTAAAGAATAATTTTATGAAATTTCAATTAATTCTTGATAACCGATAAAGGTGTCATATATAGCTAGCAATTAATTAAAATCAATTAATTCTACACAATAATTAATCCAAATTATATAATCTAATTCATATTTTTCCATTTTTATTATCATTTCATATAATTTATTGATTTATTTATTAAGATACTTTATACTTTCCATTTAATCACTTTATTAAATTACAATAATTTAATCATATTTCATATATTAATTTATGGATTTTTTAAAAAAATTAATTTCTAAAATTGAATAATCAATCTACTAATTATTGTCAACCAATAGATAATTTTATTTAATTTGATTTATCGTTAAGTCTGACATTTATTTATTTATTTATATGCCTATGTTATTTAATATTTTCTAAGAATCATTATAATCTTAGATTAATTGAAAAGCATCGTTTTAATTTTTATTATAATATAATTAGTGTAATTATCGCGATAATAACAATTTTGTTAGAAAATTCCTTTACGTTTGATAGGGATAAAAAATACGCAGATATCTCGCTGTGTCTGAATTCTTTCTTCAGCACTTCCGAGAGAGAATTCGAGAAAGTAGAATTAATATATATATATATATAAAAGCGGGGAAAATGTATATAATTAAAAAAGCGATAAATTCCAATGGGACGAATATAAATCATTTTATATAATTGAGCGTTTGAAATGCGACTTGAGGCGCATATTTTTATGCCCGGCGAACGGTAAATATTTAAAAATAAAGGTATGTCTGTGAGGATTAATTTTGACACAAAAATAAACATATTGGACGCTTTGCCAGTGTCTAGCCTAATTTTATCAAATTACAATATCTATTTTTTATTACAATTCCGAATGACTACAAGGGGAGCGAGAGTGGGATGCTCAGAATGAGTCGCCTGCTGAATCTGATGCACCTGCACCATAACAGAGCTGCTGAAACTGAAACTGAATATTGTCCTAATGGGGAGTCTGACACGGGAGGCGGAACGGGGTAGTCGTGTAGCTAATTGCGCCCTCCCAGAGCGAGTTTCTCAACTTCAAAAGATACTCTGTCATTTTTTGTCATTCGGATTTTTTTCACCGCGACGCCGTTTTGACAGATTACACTTCTACGGGGGCCTTTACATACATAACACACAGACACACGCAGACAAGGAAGAATATTTCAACGTCAAAACTTTGACGTCTCTGCGAAAATTCATAAAAGATGAAAATTAAAACATTCTTCAACTGACAGAGAGCTTTATTAATTCGGTGCGAAATATGTTTCTTTTTTATATATTTCAAAGAAGAACGAAAATATTAATTCTCCGGATTGTCTGGGGGACATGAACCTTATGGACCACCCCGAAGGCAGGCAGTCAGTCACTCATCTGAAGAGACGATTAACAAACGATTCCCTTTTATTAATTAATTATGAAAGAATACATTAATATCCACTTCTTTAGATCTTTCACTAGAATAGATCGATTAGGTTGTAGCTGCCATCTTCACGCTTGTGTCTTCAAATAAATATCACATTATTGTCAAATTCTTTTTGTGGAATGAATGCCTTTAACGAAATTAAAAAAAATATTCTATTCAAGCTCAGAAGTCAAGCACCATAAGAGCTGCAAAGATGTAAATAAGTTTTTAATATTCAACTATAGTAAATGGTGTTCATTATACCAAGACTTTGGCTTAAGATAGTAGTTTCTAATTTGTCTTACTTATTATATGAAAAAAAAATTTGCAAAGTTGAATTATATTTGGCTTTTTTTACTATAAGTTGGAAATCTTCCACCTAGTACTTTCGATGTTATGGTATTAGAGTTAAATCAAGTGTGAAGAGAGAATTCACCCTATAATCTTATTGTATTATATCTTTGGTCCATTAATTATTATTAATAATTATTACCAACTAACAAATAGTTCACTAGAGTTCATCTGTTGCTTCTTGAGATGATTTTAATCTAATTTCAAGATTTTCGGACATTTTGGTGATTTTCTGGACGTGAACTCCAGTTCAGTAGTCAAGTTTACCTACGTTTTATAAGTATATTGTAAGAGAAATGTAATTTATATTTACACTTGGGCATCAATCAAATCAAGGTTCAAAAGGTTTTCCGATTTTTTGAGATTTTCTGTAGGGCTGCAAATCCCCAGAGTACATATAGCAGGGAAAGGGTCACAAGGGAGCAAGAGTAGTCTCGGACACTTTTGGCATCCGATCCATCGAGCTTATTAAACCGTCTGGCGCCCTTTTTTCCCTCCCTTACTCTAAGGACAGATGCACACGAGAATATTAGAAAGAGTGAGAGACACTCTCTGTTTAAAAACGGAAATACTAAACATCAACGAAAAATTCGTTTCGATGTTATTTTAAAATCCATCCAGCAAAGTTATATAAATATTATGTCTGAATGTCTCGGAGATATGCATAAAGATGATATGTACGGTGAAAGCTTTTCTCTCTTTCAATCCTATTCAAGGGTGAGACTACCTTACTTGTTTTCGTGGTAGGTCAGAAGTCATCCTCATATCAGAGATCGAAGCTGTCAACATAAGCTGCTTGCTATTGTTTTTATGATCTTATCTATGAGACCTTTTAATCATTTATACAAGAAGTAACTGGTGAAAAATGATTAGCGACTGTGTGAATGGAGTTTTTTTTACTTTACAAAACTTAGGGTGTGGAAGAAGTATTGTAATTATATGCACAAAAATATGTTGTTATGTTTATGAGCAGAAATTTTGTGAGTTTTAGTATGATGGAATGACAGAACTAGCCCCGAGCTTGTCAAGCTCGTTTCTAAGATGGGATTGTCTTAGAGTTCTGGGCAACAAAGAAATTTATCTCTTATATTGTTAATAACTTGGCTGCGAATGGGTGCTGAATCTTAATGATTATGATTTGTGACTTTAGAGTTGTTTCCAGGGCAGGGTTTGTCTTTGGTGCTACCCCTCTCGTAATGAAAACTGTGCTATCAGCACCGTTATTAGTCATGTCAATTCTTTTATTTTCGTGGCGTGAAATTTAGTTCCAGATGATATTAAGTAAACGCTGTTATCAAAAATTATGGAACTATATGTAATGTGATTATAAGAAAATTAAATTCTAATTTAATTAAAATTTATTTATATTGTCTGTATGAAACCGAAAAATTGAATATTAAGCTATTTATGAAATTTTTTGTTATCGACTCAAGGGTTGTTAAAAGGGGGTTAAAAATCTCTTCGAATTGTTTTCGAGTATTTATTTTTCTTTTTGTCCCCCGTTTAATAAAATATATAGATATCGAACAGGCTGCTTATGTTTTATGGGGTCTGAGACATTAACGGAATGATGGGTCGTCGTCCGGAGGGGGGAAGGGAGACGATCTCAGATGATTTGTGACCCCGAAGTGAACATTAAGCACACCCCCGAAATAGAAAGCGAACAGCCGAAAAATTACAAGGGATATTTTATTAATGCCCTCCAGGATCATGTCATTGGATTACCTCCCCCCTATTTCCGAAACAGCTGGTTATTTTTAAAGATTATTATTTTTAAGCATCCCCTAGATAATAAACATTTTCCATTGGAACATCCGCCACTCAGGGAAACCCCTCTTTTTTTAATTAAATTAATTTTGATTTTCGGATGATTCAAACGACACGTGGGCCCCACACGTCGCGCACGTTGATTGGCGCTTGATTTATGGGCCGTCATAACCGTCCCCGATGACAAATGCCACCTCCTTTTTCTTGGGGCGCGTGGGCCTTAATGGGTAGAGTACACCTTGGCAGCCAGCAGTAGAGAGTTGGGATCCCCTTGGGAAGCCGAGCGCTAAGTCAGCCTAAACCGATTAACATCAAGATCTTACTTAGCCCAACTGATATGCTTATCTATCCTGATCTATATAAATAGATATACCTAGAAATATGCTAAGGCACTTAAAATTTATATTTTAAAATACTTTAACTATTACTTATATATTAGTATATTGTAATTTCATCAAAAATGCAATAGTATAAGGCAAAGAATATAATGGATTGGGGTACAAAGCAGTCAAATCAAACTTTTGAATTTACACTTAAAATCGGGCAGAGCTTAGAATTATAGCAAATTTGTTTTCGCCTCTTTAAATAGCTCTTTGTTTCCAGCTTTATACTACAATATTTACAGCTTACAAAATATCACTACATAAAAAAAAATAATAAAAATAAACGAATTTGATTTCTAGTTTCGGATTGGTAAATTATTAAAATTGAATTTTGTGGTTAATGTAACTCACTAATTGAAAAGTTTTTATTTTGTCGAGAGTAGCAGAGTTGTTGATTCATAAAGAGAAACAAAGAGGTTGTCCTCTGCTTGATACAAATAAACATACACACAAATCAAAAATATAATATATTATTTATTTGTTTGAGACTATAGTTTCGAAGGTCTTCACCATCAGTCTTCTTTAATTATAAATATTATTTTTCATGGGGTCAGTATCGCATGGATATTGAAAATTTTTTGATATTTAGTTAGCCGAGAGCCAGTTAAAATTAAAATATAATTTTCAGGACACATTCCTTTTAAACATATGTATCCCTTTTATAACAAAGGACAGACGGACAATGGAGGGGGGGGGGGGGGTATTTGCATCAATCAGAAGACAACCTCTTTGTTTCTCTTTATGTAACTCACTAAATCTATACAAAATCGTATCTTTAATATTGTTGAATTAATACAACCAACCTAATTAGAAGTTCTTAATGAATCCAACTGGTGATCATAATCACCTACCTATAAAAAAAATTACAAAAACTATAATATAATCGAAAAAATTGATTATATAGCCACAGAAGATGGAAATTAAATAAATAATCATTTATTTAATAATCAAATTATATACAGATAAACAACATTGTGAACAGAATAATTTTTTTCTTTATTCATTAATTGAAATTGATATAGCGCCCGCATTATGAAATTATTATTTCATTCCATGTTGCTTGTCTTTATATCTCACCCTCTATCTTCTTTTTCCTTCTACCCATTAATATTCCAGACAAATTATTCTATAATGTGAAAACACCTTTTACTTGAATATCCCCCTATAAAATTATTATATAAATGATGGGGAAAAAATTGTAACTCACATTTTTTTTTTTTTTTTTTTTTATTAAATCATGTAAGCTAATTTGATTCGTGTTTTAATTAAAATAGGAGTTCATGAATTATAAAATTTAAATAAAAAAAGGAAATGGCCACAAATGATTTAATAAAAAATAATGATCGTCAATAAAATTCGTATTCAATAATTTAGTCTTGTAATAAAGTTATTATTAATTCATTTATTAGAGAAATTAATTTGAAATGAATGTGGAATGAAATTTCTACGTTATTGTCACGAAAGAGTTCACATAACCGGGAGTGGGGACCCATAAGTACTTTTTACTCCCACTTATACGATTTTATATTCCTCTTCGAGTAAAATCGTGAAGGGTCTTACGACTGTTAGGTGGGGGAACGTTTTCCCAGTATAAATGGGAATAGTTTCATGTGCGCTCTAAAGTGACTTTAGATTTGCCAGAGCAGAGTAAAATGACAGCAAGGATATTCTAATATTCTAAAGCAGTGCTTACCAACCTTTTTTATGCCACGACACCATAAATCTGAAAAAATAATCCGCGGACCCCAGAAAAAAAAACATATTTTAGTCGTCCAAATTTTTATTTCACATGTTGTTGTTGTTAACTTACTTACAAACAGTTTTTTAAAAATAAAATAAGAAAATCTATACATAGGTAGATGAAGCTCACAAAACAATTTAATGAGATGGTTTCGGTTGCATATTTCTACACAACAAATCAATATCTGGTTCAATTGGAGAATTTCTAATATTTGTACTTTATAATGAAAATTTTTGCGGACCCACGCGAAAAACCTGATTGGGAAACCTAGGTTGGGAAGCACTGTTCTAAAGAAAACACTAGATATTGTCATGTACTGAATAAGAAGTTCTAAGTAAGATTATATGATGACAGAAGGGTTGATTTCACTCATTCTGACATAATAAAAATATATTATCCTAAACACCTCATATTCAGTATTTTACAATATCTTGTGTTTTCTTTAGAAATGTTAACTCTGCTGCTAACAACTGAGATGTTTGTTTTTTTCTTAAATTTGTAATTCAATTTTCTCATGGGCCAGACAGAGATTTAGAAGATTTTTCTGAATGGATCCCCATAGTGAAAGTAATCAATTAGGTACTAGAACAGCTATTTTATTTTTTTAATATCCCCCACAAGTAATCCAACTTAAAAAACTCAAAATAGCTTAAAATTTCATGAAACTCTTCACTGTTTACATCTATTTACTAAATAAATAGCGTATTCGATTTAATGCACTCACACCTACCCTAGTAAGCATGCGTGCTTTTAAATTTCTCAGCAGAAATATCTAGTGCCCATGATCAGTATGTTCGATTATGTTGCAAGAGCATCAAGTCCAATACACTCAAGAAATGTGAGCATATTCTGCGGACATCGGACAAACATACACTTTATGTATATTATTACAATAGGTACTATTATACCCGGCTATCAAACTATCTTTTCAGTCAGTCCCAACATATCAACTCTTCATTTTCCTTGGTCTTCCTTTTAGTTCCTTAAATATACTTTTTTGTTCCTTGACAAATATAGATGTAAAGGATTTTTTACTTTTCTCTATTTATTCAATAGAACGATCTGCGTGAAGTGATCTCCGGATTTATACATGTATATTTCCACTCTGGTATGAATTGTTCGATTTGTCTTCTATTGTATATTTGAGGCTGGTTCGTAACCCAATCGAGATCGAGAGGGGATGCGCGGGAACAGATGAAGAGGTCCAGGAAGGGGGTCTAATAATAATAGGCTGTCATCTCAAAGAGCTCTCTCACTTTGTCTATTTGTGTATTCTTAGATATCTCTATGATTCATGAGCAGCTCGCCGTTAAAATATCAAAGGCGTAAATTCCCTCTTAATATATCGCCGAAATGATTATTAGGGCTTAAACAATCCCATTACAAATAAGCCCCTGACATTTATGAAATATGCTTAACTTACTTTGATCGCTAACGTCATAATTAATTACCATGAAGAAAAAAATAATTTTCCCATTATTGATCTCCTGAAGGGAGGAATAATTATTCTTCCCCGAGCTTAACTGGGATTCCCTTCACTCGGGTGGTGTAATCCCGATCAAGGGGCTCCTGAGGGAGCGTCTCTTCATTACCGGGTTAATGATAATAATACCCCCGGGGGAAAGCCAAGTCTCGAACTGATAAATAACACCGTCGAGGACTTTCTCCCGAATCATTTTACAACCCCTAAATAACTATCAAGCCTACACCCTTAGCATCCATACTTTTCGAGATCTTGTCCTGTTTCAACTTCTAGTTCTTCTTTATTTCATGGCAATAAAACCATTTGACTTCCCTAAACAACTCTGCAAAATATAACATGTAGTAAAATTTACTACAAAGGAACTTTTTATTTATTTAAGCAATCATTTAACATTCTTCGGATCATCCACACCAATTTAAGTTCCATTCAACTTTTGCATTATAAATCATAAAATAATTTTACTCCCCTTGGACTCTTTCGTGACTCCATGAAATTCAAATCCAAATACATAAATAAATACTTATATTAAAATTTATAATGAATATTTATATAGACTTTATGCTCGTTCTGTTTCAACTTGTGAATTATAAATCATAGAAATCCTTTTATTTTTTTAAAAAATAGATAATTTTCAGAATAATTTTATAACTCGGACATTCAACGTCGCAGGGGTGTAAAATAAACTTGATGTCATTTTTTATTATTATTAATAAAAATTATATTATTTTTAGGAAAATATAAAATTTTTAGAGTATTTTTTTTAATTCCATGAAAATGAACGTAGACAGAGAAGGTTGAGTTAATAAATTTTAAGGGATATACTAATTTATTTTCTTATTTTTTTTTTAATAAAAATCTTTAATAAAATGTTTTAAATATTGTTACCTTTAGCCTGCATTTAAAAATCAATGTCAAGCATACTTCATGTTAAATCCTTAACCAGGTGGTTCATTCAATCCTATTCTAAATTTCATAAATTATATTTAAAAAAAAAATCAAATCACATTTTAATTTTTGATTAGAATGTAATTATTGTTTTAATAAATTTTCGAAAGATATACTATGTAAAATACTGGCCAATTATCGGTGCATCGGATTAGTTATGGTAAATATTTATTTTTATTTTTTTAAATGCAGCCAGAGTGCTAAAATTGCTGTTACAGGTGTAGGACAGATAATAGAATGACAGGTAAAAATTTGGACCAGTTTGCTTAATTTTACAGCAGTGGAAACTCAGTTTTACTTCAATTTTTCGATTAGATGGCCTGGATTACTGGAGCCTTTACCTTATATACCCGTTCAGAAAAAATCAAATTCTCTAAGAAATTAAAAAGTGAAATAGGTAAATAAATAAGTAAAATTTTTATAAATATGTATATTACAGTTAAAAAGAAAAAATTGGAGCAAAATTATTCCTCAAATTAAATAAATTTAATTTGATGAGGGGAGCAAATGCCCTCTGAGAGTTCAATTCCTACGCCTCTCATACATAAATCTAGCAAAATTTAAAAAAGTATTTTTTATGTTCAAATTATTTCTAGCTGAATCTCTTCCTTAACTTCATATGCCCCTTTCAGATGAAATGAAAACTTAAAAAAATAAATAAAAAAAAAATAAAAATCAAGAGAATGACATAAAAAAATTCAATTTAATTTTTCATCGTTTTTATTCCTCTCTTTTTTTTTTTTGTTTTGCTTTTTAATCATATCATCGACAATAAAAGTAAATCGACTTGAGATTTCCTCGTAAAAAAAAATAAAAAACATCCAACGAGAAATTACCCGGGCTCACTCTCCCCTTCATGATTTTATTTTATTTTATTTATTTCATTTTTTTTTTTTTTTTTTTTTTTTTTGAGATAGCGAGAGAGAAAGAAGAGACTCGAAGAGGAAAAAGGTTTGATGATATTTCCTTCTATGCAAAAAAAGAAATGGCATGGAAAATTATGGCAATAAATAAATCGCGACGGGGGTGGTTTAAAAAAAAGGAAATAAATAAAACAGAAAAATCCACCCTTTTTGATTAATAAAAAGCGATAAGGTTTTGAATCAAGCGTTTTTTTTTTTTTTAATTTAATATAAATCATGATTATTTTATTCATTCTCTTTTCTTTCTTTCTTCCTGTTTCGAAGATGAATTTTTCACTCAGTGAATAAAACAAATCGAAATAAAAGCTTTTAAGCTAGGGATATTTATGATTGCAATGAATTTAAAAATGGTATTTTTCTATATTCTTGGCAAAGAATGAATATTCATTGGAGATTGGATCTCTTTCTATTGGTCTTAACAAAGCCCTATTCTTGCATACTTCCGATCAGACAGCTCGTAAGAGATAAATAAATTTAGCCCAAACTATGTCAATGATCCTTAAAGTTAAGAAAAATCTTCATTAAAAAATAATTACTAAATTTGAAAAAGACAAATTAATTATAATTCCTTTTTGAATTTTTGAAAATCGAATAATATTTATGTCCTTTAATTCTTTTTGATAATTCAGTAGAGTCCCGATTATCTGCGGTCTGATTATCCGCTGTGCGGACTATTTTCGGGTCCCAAACAATTTGGAAATTTGGAATTCAATTAATTTATCAGTTTCAAAATGCATTCGTTCGTACAACTTATAGCAAAAATATAAACAAATTTCAAATTATAATATTTTTTATTAATAAAAAATATATTATAATTGAATTTAAATACTGTTTATAGATTCACATATATATATTATTTAATTATATTAATAATTTACTAATAAATAATACGTTTCTCTTAAAAAATGTTTCCATGTCATAAGTCATCGTTACATTTCATTCGATTTTATATATTTTTTAAACATTTTTCCTCGGTGAGAAAACAATGTAAATCGTAGTATAAAATTCAAACAACACGTACGTATATCCTAATTTACACATTATTCAATT
This sequence comes from Forficula auricularia, assembly GCA_024734495.1. Classification (NCBI taxonomy): domain Eukaryota; kingdom Metazoa; phylum Arthropoda; class Insecta; order Dermaptera; family Forficulidae; genus Forficula; species Forficula auricularia. The sequence goes on along the minus strand of JALMQS010000082.1, from coordinate 2,922,837 downwards.
TTTTATCTCATTAAAGTTCAATAAAATTAGTTAATTAATATATTTAATTGTGAATTAACAAATTATTATTAACAAAAATTTGAAATATTAAAAACTTTTTTGAAGTTAATTGATCAAATAATAAATGTTGACTTTTTTATTCTTCTTGTTATATACTTCAAAATCCCATTATCCACGGGACACTCAACCCCAATTACTGTGGATAATTGGAACTCCACTGTATAACATTTTCTACAGTGCAGTAGGTGTAAAATTAAACTAGTGGTGAAGAAAATCATGATACGTGCGACATCTCTTATAGAATTAATAACTAGATTTAAGAAGACCTCTAGTGGAAGAAAATTATTAGGAAAACAAACTCTATTATCCCAAAAGAATAATACATATCTTCCTCGCTAACTCTGATTTTTGCCAATGTTGAGGGCTTAATAGCTGTTACATTATATTTAATTTCTAAGTTAGAGCATTGCTTTACGCTTTCCCGAGGAAAATGCGAGCAACATGACTAGAATAATGATGGCTATAAATATTATAATTAAATTACCTTGATACTTCCTACCAACAGGAAATGATATTTTTAAAAAGATTTGATTTATAATAATATTTCTCAAAGCGGTTCGTTTTCATTCATTAATTTCGAAGAGGAACCGGAAGGAAACGATCTGTAGAAAAATTTAAATTCAAAATTACTTTGTTTAATAAAAGAAAGCGTAATTTATTTATTTATTTATGCAGATTGATTGAGAGAGAGGGGAAAAGGGGAGCAGATGGGTTGAATGACGCCCATCCGGATCATTTAGACATTTCTGACCAGAATTAAGTCATTAAGTCATCTGAAAAGACCCCGAGGCATTTCCTAACTCTACAGGTGGAAAAAAAATCATTATGACCAATTTTCAACTCGATATACAAATAAATGAAGTTAAAATCTTCCTTAAAAGAAGATTAGTCTAATTTTTAATTAAACAATAAAAATTTTTAATTTTTTCAATACGTCAATAAAATTTTTATAAATTAAGCTCACTTTGATTCACTCAGTTTTGATAAAAAAGTATCAAATTCAGTGAAAATTTTGATAATTTTTTTTAGATAATATTTTCGTTTGAATATATGTAGGTATAGGTATAACTAATTTTTAATTTGATCGGTGATTTGTAAATTATGTTTTATATTTAAAATTTTCAATTAAATAAAATTCTTGATTGTATTAATTGATTAAATTTATTTATTTATTTGTTTTATTTAAATCCAAGAAAATTTTTATAGTCAAAACTTTGGATTCCATTAACTCATTTATTTGTTTAAGATTATAACAAATAGCTAAGGGCCGGTTGTATGTCGCAAAGTAAATGCTTTTTACCACTAACACAGGGTAGATGGTAAATGGAGGGATTGGGATGGCCAATCAGATGCCAGCGACTGACAGAGCCTGGCATCTGATTGGCCATCCCAGTTCCTCCATTTACCATCTACCCTGTCTTAGTGGTAAAAAGCATTTACTTTCCGACATGCAACCGGCCCTAAGACACTCAAAATATAAAAATCTCCTCTAAAGCCTCATCAAATATACATCTTAACACCCTTTGTTAATAAAATTAAAAACAAATCGAATAAACTCATTATTAACAGAAACAATTAGTGACATCACTATTATACCTGTTTGGCCGAACGATGCCCCTAGCCGGACTATTAGTGACATCATTGTTATAGCTGTTTGGCCGAATGATGCCTCTAGCCGGATTCGAATTAAATAGACGATAATAATATATACTCGTCTATCTCACCAAATAAATAACAAGTAGGATCATGATATTGCGTTGTGATTTTATATGGTTTTTATTACAACCATAATAACTCTATAAATAATACCTAATTAACCATTTTTTTAGATTTTTTTAAAATTATTATAGTTTGTTTTTCCTATACATGTTATTCATAAAGACTCGGTTTCCATAAATACCTTCGAATCCGATTAATTTTAAATTTTCCTAAAGTTCTATTAGAAAAAATTTGAAAGCCTATTTCTCACTTCTGAGTGTCTTTATTTCTGGATATATTCTCATTATACGTTTCACTCGTATAATATGTAAAATAATAATAATAATAAATATAATATCTCTTATAAATCACAATTTAATTTCGGGCCATTTCTCTCGCTCGTTATGCTAATATAATCTAATGGAAAGAAGAAAAAAATGTCCTTATATATCTTTCAGCTTATCTCGTATAGAGTTTTCAGATAAATCTGAATATAATTGCATTCGATGGGGGTATAAAGTTCTCTTAAATGGATTTTTTTTTACTAAAGAGGGATGAATTTTAAAAGTCTAGAGCATCAGAAACCCGAGATCTGGCTATAGATATATAGATATTTGAGTGTATGTGTGGGTGCGGGTGTAAAAGTGTGAGTGTTAGCTTAGCAAATATGAAACTCAAGATGAAGGCAAAAGCGGAGCTAATATCATCCCTCTTTCCATCTTTGCAGCTCTATGGATATTGGCACACACACAGAGAGAGATAAATTTTTAAACCTACACTTACACCCACGCATAAATCGATAACCAATATATACAAGTTTGTCGCTCTTTCGATTTAATTTATATTCGACAAAAATCAGATCCATTTTTTTTTTGCCTTTTTTATTTCACTGTATAATTAACAAATATATAGATCTACAGAGCAGTGGTTCTTAACCTATGGGCCACGACCCAATTTTGAAAAAAATATACATATAATATATTATGAGTTAAAAAAATGTCATCATTGTAAAATTGAAGAAAATTTCTTAAGTATGATCTAGAAAAAGTAATTTAAAAGAATTTTTCATTTGGGGGGGGGGGGACATGAACATGAACATATTTTTCAAATTTGGGTCGCGGTCTTAAAAAGGTTAAGAACCTCTGGTCTTCAGTATACCTAAATATAAATTTTATTCGTCTTTTATAAATATATTTTTTTAATAGACACCATAGTATACATCGGCAATAAGTTTATTTACAGACAATGAATGAAAAATGACATGATTTGGATTTACAATATTTGATGTAGAATAATAAGAGCTCTATTGAACTTTATATTAAGGTGGGACTTGTGGATTTTTGTATTAAAACTAGGATTAAAAATAAATTAAAAGTAAAATAAGAGTAAAACAAAAAGATAATAAGAAAGAAAAGGTTTGGCATGACCAAGAATGCCAATGAACGGATATTTTTTTGGCCCTTGTGTTCGATTTCCGTGGGGGAAATACAAGCAAAATGATCTATAAGCGGAGGACAATCAATCTCTTTGATTCGATTTTATAGATTTATATTTAAATACCATCTATACAATAATGTTTAGTGTGTAATCCCCATCTTTGGTTATACTTAGTTTACAGACAACGTATCCTTAGAGTCAGTTTACAACAAACTGATATTATTTCTTTAACATTTAATTCTTATGATATAATTGAAAATCTGGGACCTACCTATATATATATATTTTTGAGGGGGGGGATCAAAATTCCTTTTTGATAAAAAAATGAGTAGTTGAAAAAAATAATGTAAGTATGTATTTATTAAAATAAAATATTGTAAAAAAGTTATATTCAAAAAATTTATATTTGATTTTCGTGGATTTATATTTACTTATATTCAAGGATATAAAAATATTATTTTTATTGATAGGTGAATGTATATACAATAAAAAATCCATTTGTGATTGAATCCTTAGAAAATCCGAAACCCTGCAGATATCATTTTGATACCCCCACTTTTCCCTTCTTCACTCCTCCTTCATCATCATTCGATACAAAATGTACTGTATTTATGCCCCTCCATAGAATAAGCAAGAGGGGTGTTTGAAACCTTAAAAGTTTCCTGGGGAGTTTTGCGGGTGGATCATATAAATTATATTTGAAGGGAAAGCGAGAGGCTGATGCTTCAAATCTTATTGGATCTTTTAGTAAATATCAGCCACCCCCGCTTAGGCATCATCATCCCCTCGGGGGTTGTTGCAGTATCGGTGCCAAAGTCAAATAGCTTGATAAAATATTAACACTTTTGCAATAGCAACCAGCCTGGCTTGCTGTCTCTTTGAACTAAAATCGGCAAGTGATGCTCTTCGAATACTTAAATCGACAAACTTTTTATTACTTGTACAAGTTTTTTAATTAATATTTTACTTCTTTGCATATATTACTGTCGTTGTGAGCAAGTTTTTTTATTAACTGAAGCTTAGATTTGAGATGAAATTCTTAAAAACAGTAGAAGTTGATATTCTACTGTACCATATATCTATTAGAAATATTTATATTAAATGTAAAGTGATCAAACGTCCCACATTTGGGTTTTTGTGCCACATCGAAAATGTCCCATAAAGTGTCCCACATTGGGCAATCTTTTGTCTTGTGGATTAAAAAAATTTACAAAGTCTCTGGACGAGACCTTATATATTTTTTGTAAAACCGTCACATGCTAAAATTCAACCTAAATAAATACTACAATTTGTGACTTTGATTGAGACTAAGGATTCCGTAGTTTTTACCTGATGATCCTTTGAAGACACGCTTGGCGTGAGACCGATCCAAAACGTCATCTGCTCCAAGGAAATGGCTTGCGCCTTTGTTTAGTCATACCCTTAACCGATCTGCCAATTCAGTTGTCTAAATATCAGGGGCACCCATTATAGTCATTAAATGACCGGACTGTACTTAGAAACGCTAAAGAATATATTGCAATTGAAGTGCAATTTCTCCAATACTTGTGAGGAATTTTGTAACAATATATCACAAAATGATTAATTATTGAAAAAAGTCCATATTTCATCGGAAAAGTACGAGTGTTTTTATCTTTATTTGTTATGTTGATGTTTTAATTTTATGTATGACTGCTTTTATTCCATTATGGTTTACAATAGATATATATGATAATAAAATAATTATATACAAACAGATTCATGTCCCACATTCCATTATAAAACATCTAGTCACTTTAGTTAATTGGCATAATCCTAGCTTATGGGGCTTTATCTTACTTAGGATAAGTCAATGTAAAAATTGGTAGTAAAATGAAATAAAATGAAAAAAGTTTCAAAATTTTAGAATTATGTAATTTTGTGGTGATATGGATTTAGTTTTTTTTTGTGTCATTTATGTTCATTTTACGATAGCTACAAGAATTTAGTACTCTCTGAAGCTAGAGAGTACAAAATAAAAACACTTATTTGTTGTAGAAATACAGATATTTTGGCACCTGAACAAACTTTCTACCAGTTTCTCTATTTTTCACACCGGGGGATTCCTAATTCAGGCAGAGACAGACAAAAAATAATTCTTAAAAATGATTTTACTGAAAGTTTTGACATTTTTAAAGAGTAATAACAATAAAAAATATAAATATAGATAAATTCAATAAATTTTTATAGCATTTAATATTTGTAAAATTGTAATAAAGAATATAGATCTTTTTATTTTTATATCTATATAGAATCGTTTAAATAGTAAAATAGTAGTATTATCTTCTACCTCTAAAAGCTAGCTTTCCTTAATAAGTAAGCGGTTGTAATTTTATTAAAAAAAAGAGAATTGTTCCTTTAAGTCAATTCCATAAGCAAGCAACATGTTTGAGAAGGCTGTAATAAGCTAAGATCACAAAGGCTCTTAATTGTCTTTTTAACAGTGAGTTTGGTGCGAGCAAAGAATTGTCTTGTTCTTTATTATAAGTACATGACATAAAACATAAATCTGTCTTTGTTACTAGATTCAACCTTGCCAATTTTAAATGAAAAAAGTTTTTCACTTTAACCAGAAAAAATTTGAGAACATTCTAAGAGAATATAAGTCTACATCATTTAAAAGTTTGACGAACTTCATTTTTAGAAAATTTGGCAACATTGCAAAGAAAGTGCGTTAAACTCACAGTGAGACAGACAGGCTATAGATGACATAAAAGGGTGGAAGTCAACTTTTGTTCTTGTATCGGGAAAAAAGCAAAGAAAACTCTATCGATAATTTTAACAATAACACGCTTGTCAATCATGGTCCGTTAAAACTGTGACCAGCACACCCCTAATTGTCCGCTCAAACAATATAAGAACACTATGGGTGGAATTGACACGTGTCAAAAAATTAAAGTTGGAATGATGGTCACTCTCATTACTCTATGGTAAATGGTCACCCATCTAAAAAAACAACTTCTTAACTTTCTTAATTTATTAAAACGAATATTTCCAACGAACGGATGATATTCCGCCGGACGACCGGAGTATTCAATTCATTCGAAATTTTCATTTTTTTTTTGCTTATTCGTGTTTAAAAATTTTGAAATGTAGTAAAAGTATGAAACTTTTTTTTCATTCTCCCTCACTGTGTGTGTGTATCTGAATTCTGGAAAATTTAATGTCTTACAAAGTTCGTTCTTGTCTTCTGGTGGCAGTGAATTTTCAAAACGAAGAACTGCTTAGATTGTCTTATTCAAAACTTTTGGGTGGAAAATAAGAAAAAATTATGATCGCTTTTGGAGGGTTATAGTTAATGAAATGAAATTTGGCACACAAATTGTGTCAATATAAATTGTCTCATGTAAATTAATTAATAAAGTAAAGGGTGTGTAGTTTCACAGTGAATGAAATAAAACTCAAAGAGGTTTATACAAACTCAATATATTTCGGATTATTAGTCCATTATCAGAAGTTTACAGATTACAAACTACACACCCTTTACTTTATTAATTAATATCATGTTTCACCTAAAACCTACACCACTTTCCCTAAGTAAAATTGTCTCATGTACCAAAATTTCAGCTTTTCTAGCTCACCCTACGAAAAAATTACCAGTCTTGATAAAATTGTCTGCATTGTTTTCCTCGAATTTTGTATTTATGTCTAAATTATTGTCCAAATAGTGGTTTGTGATAAATATTTAAACGTGATCGAGTGCTTCACTACTTCCTCCCTCTTTCTATTTCCTGAATTACCTGAACTGTGACAACATTTAGCCTCCTGTCTGTTTATCACTTCCTAATTTGTCCTCGAAATCCCCGCCTTTGTTTATCATAACCGAGTTAAAATAGATGCACTGGGTATCTCTTTCCCCATATGTTTCAAATTTGGTCTATCTTAGCTGTGTGCTGTCCTCTTTTGTTATTTGGCTCTTTTGACTGATTATTTTTAACCTGAGACTTTAAGAGAGCGAGAGAGAGAACTGGTGTCTCTGATCAAGATTTGTTCCTATCCCTCGAAGGGGCGAGGGGGTCATTATTCATTTTTCATTTAAAAATCTATTCTTGCCCCTGTTGTCATCTCGCTCCTCTGCCATTGTCAGAGCTAATTAGAATTATAGGCAAACTCTGAGCAACCTAACGATGGGTCCGTTCTATTTAAAAGTTCCTACTCCCGATTCTTATTCTAAATCCAATCCAGACTTAACTCTCTTTAATTGTTATTATCTACATCGATTTGTGCGTTTCCGCTAAATTCCTTCTATGTCACGGATCTCTAGTGAGATGCAAGGAAATGTCAAGGTCAGTTTCTGGTTCTCTAACCTTCAAATTGGGCGAGAAAAATAGTCCTTTGGGATGTTGTCTTTAAGACACCTTTTGGAAAGTTTACAAGATTCTTCTTCCTCGTGGCTGCCAATGTGAGTCAATTTCAGGTGCCCCACACGACGCCGTCGGCGCTTAAGCCATTTTAATTAATTCAGATGAAAATTAAAACTTTGTAGTGAAGTTTTTTAGTGTAATAACCCCATCATTTTTAATTTTTTAAATCAAATATTAAAACACAATTGTAGTATTCATGATTTTTCGAGGTGTTTATTCACTTGAAATAATCAAAGAATGGATCAAAGCGTTGTAGATTATTTAAAATTAAATATTGTGATTCATCGTCATCATAAAGTAATCATTTCCAAGAATGGCTTGACGCAACTACTCATCTCGATTTAAATCTAGCATATGGCAATTCTTTCTAAAAACCCCTCTCATCCCTTAGCCTTCATTATATGAGGAAAATATTTGAATCTATCTTTTCTACTTCAAATTAAGATTAATTGATTTCAAATTGAGATTCATAAATTTCAAAATTTAATTAATCAATTTTAAATTCAAAATAATCATGATTGATATTGAAGATTGGATATTTTGATGGTTGAGTTGTTTATCAAAAGGAATTTTCCAGACAAAAACTCCTAGAATCCAGATTTTTAATAAGAATAATACACGACGTTTCGTCACCAATTTCTGGAGAAGTTTCAAGTGCTGTTAAAGAAGTTTATTTAAGACAGAAAGAATTGATATTGATTTACAAATCCCAGTGCGATTTTGATTCATCCTGATTTAAAGTTGAAAAGAAATAGTTCTTTCCCTTCTGTCATTTTTCCTTCAAAATATTCTTCAGCGATTTCACGTGTATTAAGTAATTATTGTGGTTAATTCCATGCGGAAATTCCCGTCTTTGTGTGCAAGCAATGCTTTTAAATGAGGCTGTCCATACAGGATGGAAAAATAAGAACCGAAAATTCCTCCCCATGTGAACTAAGACTATATAGTGTAGGATTATTCATAATATATAAATATTTAAAAAATGTAATCTTCTAAAATTTAGAAGATATCCAAGCCCCAACAACTCTTCTTCTTATCCTGATTACAAATGTTTTTTCTGAATATTTATTTATTTTTATTATTTATTACTAAAACGTTGACTCTGAACGAGCTCCATTTCTCCAAACATAAATAAATAAATATTGAATATTTTGTTTGTAAATGAGGGCTCTCTCTCCTCGTTCTCGTGCTCTCGTGCTCGTGCTATTTATTGATCCCTCTTAAATCGTGATATTTTTTCTACATATATAAATGTTATATCCCCTGTGAGTCTATTTTTAATTGAAATTGTCGACATTTGAAGAATGGACGCCATCAAATGGGAAGCGAGGAGGTGAAGAGGTAGAATCTCGACGCCGGCGACGGCGATGAGACGCCCTGTATATATAAATAGACCCCCACACGCACACTATCCTGCAGGTAACCAGGGAGGCCATTGTCTTTTCGCCCAGCTGACCCCAGCTCACAACAATCTGCAGAAAACGATTGCATTTAATCGCTTAGAAGAAAATCGTCTGGGAAATTGTTCTAACGAGAAATTTGTGTCGTTACTGAACTACTATGCACATCATACGACTTTCATTTGTCATCAAAACTTTATTTTTAAAAAGAACCGTGTTTGGTGGCCCTATTTTATATTAATGAATTGGCTAAGGGCCCAGTTATGGGAAAAAGTTGAAATAAAAGTTATCTCTTATTTAATACTTTATTTTAAGAAAACGTATTCGATATTTTACACGTTTCGAGCGTTACACCGCTGCTCTTCATCAGTGCACGTAAGCCAAGTCACAAAAACACGCACAGTTGATCTCCAGCAGACGTTTTACATTTAGAATCATTTCACTGGTAAACAAGCTATTCCAACAGAACAATTGCAATTAATTAATTTAATTAAATTACCAGTGAAATGATTCTAAATGTATAACGTCTGCTGGAGATCAACTGTGCATGTTTTTATGACTTGGCTTACGTGCACTGATGAAGAGCAGCGGTGTAGCCATCGAAACGTGTAAATTATCGATTACGTCTGCTTAAAATAAAGTATGAAATAAGAGATAACTTTTATTTCAACTTTTTCCCATAACTGGTCCCTTAGCCAATTCATTAAAATCAAAACTTTAATTGAATGATTTTATATAATTTTAGTAATTGTTTAAAAAATTTCAGCTGCTTAAAGAAATTTTTATGAAGAGAAATCCATGAGCTTGTCCTCTGATTGATGCAAATAAGTATATTCAAGGTCGCTTACAGGGAGGGATTGGGGGGGATGCCTCTGCCCCCTGGCTTTCAAGCTCTGATTTTTTTAAATATTTTAAGTAGAAAAATATTGTTTTTATCCTCCAACTTTTTAGATATATAATGATTTATTTCTCTTCTTTTGTATAAATAGGTATAAGTAGATAAGTAGAACTTTATTCACTAAAATGTTATAAGAATATATATAGTGAGGATTTACTGCCCCTCTTGAGAAAATTCCCACAGTAGTCTATTATATTTTGAAAGTTTAAATTTTTGAATCTGACAATGGAATAAATTTCCTATTTTTTCAATTAATTTTTATTAATTTCCATAAATATTATTTATCTATTTTTTATATTATATGAGGATATCCCATTATCCTAATTAAGATATTAATAATTCGTAAAATATATTGTATATTTAATGATTCTATTTGTAAAAAATAATATTTAATAATAACTAACCCACAAACAAGCGATTGCCGTTAGCACCATCTAACATCAATTTGCTGTACTTAATCAATTTTTAAATTTTAAATTTTTGAATCAGCGACGGACAATAAAACCATTTTACAATAATATGTTCTCAAGCTATGATTTTTTTGAAATGTTTTAAGTGGAAAAATTTTGTTTTTATGCTAACTTTTTAGATATACCTTTTGACATTCGATTAAGATCATCTTCAGAATATTAATTTCTCAATAATTATAAAAATGAACTCCACAACTCTCACTACATAAAATACATAGTTTACGTTATTTCAGTCTATAAACCTGCTCTTGTATATTTATATTTCTCTGAATTTTTGTATAGGTCTCTTTATATAATATGTTGTGAGACTATTTATTTACTTGCTTACTCTCGTCCCTACCCTATTTGGGTTTTGGATTTATACATACATTTGTCGTTTTTGCATAATTATTTTAAAAACAATTACTTTACAGAACGATTTCTTTTATTTTAATTCAAATTATATTTTTTCTTTTTTGTCTTCTCTTCTGTTTTTCTTAATATTCTCTCCTCCTTTCTTGGATTTTTTCCTCGACCCCGATTAGAATTTCCTCCACAATTTTAATATTTTATCTTTTGTTCTCGATGAATAATTCACAACATATATAAATATTTCCTCTCTTGTTATGAGTCTATTGATTTCATTTGATAAATATTGACCTGCTCTGAAGATGATCTTAATCTAAATTCGAAATGTCAGCAGAAATTTTGAATAAAGAAATAATTAGATGATCAATGTATGACGCTTCTTATAATATTTTTAAAATCCCATCAATTAAACAGTTTTAAAAATTTCATTATTTTTCATATTTGTCAATATCCATTAAGTAATCCATTAATATCAATTTATTTATTCAAATAAATTTTTTATCATTTCAATGAAGAAAAAATAATTCAATATCTTATAAATTAATTATCAGAAATTTATAATAAATAGAGTAAATTAAAAAATTCGTTATTTTTGAAATATTATAAAATAAAAGTACTTCTAAATAATGAAAGCAGCTACTCTCAAATTTTGTTTTCCTTGGTGATTTATATTTTTCGGTGTTCACAGCCCTAAACAGTTAAAAATAGTTTTTTTGAATACAGAGTCATTGAATTTTCGAAAGAGGAGGTAAAATAAATCAGGTTTAATATTTCGTAATATATCATTTAAATAGTTTTTGGTAAAATCTTTTACCATAGATTTAATTCAAAGTGTTTCCGACTTTCAGGACAACAACTATATTCCATTTTCGTTTGTGTTTAAAAACCATTTGTTCACACTTAATCGGTATTATTTATGAGTTTGGAACAAAGAATAGAGTAGAAAATTGCAGAATTAATAAAGTGGACAAAAGGATGGGCATTCCCGCAAATGTGTGTGTGACGAAATTCAAAGCTGAACAAGAAAATTTCTTCCAAGTCATTTCTTTGTTTGGTGCAGTGATAGAAAGCACCGCTGCTCTAAAAATGTCTATTAGACTATAAAGAACAACAACAACAACCGAAAGGCCAAAAATATTATAAGCAGGTAGCTAAAAATGATTTATTTTTATTCATTTATTTTGAAAAAATATTGGGGAGAATATGGTTTTAATTATAAAAGACAATGAACCTTGGATGAAATAATTCCTAGAGGTATATGACCTTTTCAAATGGTAAACAAAACAACTTAACGGTTTCCGGGCAAAAAGAAAGAAAATCGGCCAAGTGCAAGTCACATTGCATACCGAGGGGTTGCATACCTGAATTATATAATATTACTAGCTGAATGAGCTGCCCGCCCAGAGAATATTAAAAAAATAATTTTTACTTCCAAAATACTGGGGTTACAAATTCCTTCTTATATGTCCTTCATAAATAGATAATTAACTTATTAAAAAAAATAAGCTGACGTGTTCTGATGTGGCCATCCACTTGACTTTACCATACAACCTGGCCCCTAAAATTATTTATAATCATGTAGGGGGGGGTTAGTTTTTGCATTTTTATACTGCTGGTGTCCCACTGATTATGTATACAAAATTTGGTTGAGTTTGGAACAATAGGCTATATTTTCATTTTTTAACCCTACACTCCCCCCCCCCCCCCAGAGAATATTAAAAATAATTTTTACTTCCAAAATACTGGGGTTACAAATTTCTTCTTATATGTCCTTCATAAATAGATAATTAACTTACAAAAAAAATAAGCTGACGTGTTCTGATGTGGCCATCCACTTGACTTTACCATTAGCCAACCCGCCCCTAAATTATTTATAATCATGTAGGGGGGGTTAGTTTTTGCATTTTTATACTGCTGGTGTCCCACTGATTATGTATACAAAATTTGGTTGAGTTTGGAACAATAGGCTATATTTTCATTTTTTAACCCCTACACTCCCCCCCCCCATTTCGGGGCTGTTAGTTTTTTGTATTTTTAGACTTCTGGGGGTCCACTAATTATGTATACAAAATATGGTTGAGTTTGCTCAAACGGCCTAGATTTTTAATTTTTAACCCCCCTCCACCCCCCTTAATTTTGGGTCAAAATCAAATCAGCTCTTAATCTCAATGAACCAAAACTACGTGTGAAATTTGGTTTCTATATTCACACTAGTTTTTGAGCTAGCTCGTCCACAAAAATTTGGTAAAGCACGGACTAGCTAACAACCAGACAGACTAACAGACATTTTGACAAAACAATTATTATCTCGAAAAATATAATTTTTTCGATGTTCACTTATAAGAGCTTTTTTGTAAAGAGAAATGCCATGGTTTCGCTCAATTTTTTTAATCAAAATAGTTTTAGCCGTTTTTTAGATATTTCGAAAAAAAGAAGGAAAAAACCACTTTTTTCATGCACGATTACAATCATTGACCATACCCTGTATGGTAAAGTAATAATAATGTTATATTTCATTGTTCGCGTCCATAATCAAATATTTTTAAAAGGTTCGTAGGGAGTTCGACCAGAATTTAAATCAAACACAAAGTTTTTTAATTAAATGGGCCAAACGTTTCGTCACTGATTAGCGACTTCCTCAGTGGCTGAACTACTGAAAACAAGACAATTTTATTAATTATTTCATGGTTTTTTTTTACAGTAGTACAATAGTAGAGGTTAGGTTAGTTTTTATCTCATTTTATAAACTTATTTGGCCCATTTAATTAAAAAAACTTTGCGGTTGATTTAAATTCTGGTCCAACTCCCAACGATCCTTTTAAAATAAATAATGTTAATTTTAAGTACTTTAATTATATTAGTTTGGTACAAAAATCACCTAAAAATGGCCAATTGGAGGTCAACTTACACAGTCAATTTAATAAGAGTTAAAATAATAGGAAATATATATCGAACTCAATTTTTATAATTAGTATTAGTTTAATTAATTGAAAATTACATTAAATTTAAATTGGGAGAAAACTCTATTTTAAAAGTAATAGTATAAAACAATTTTTAAAACGGAAAGCCTTAGAAGCACAATAAAAATACTCACTAATAATGAAGTCAGAGATTTAAAATACTACCTTTTTACTAACCATTAAGGCCCTTTGACTAGACGTCTTTTCAAGTCACACCTGTTTTTAAACAAACTGAAAAACCAGGTAGTGCTTGGGCTTGCAATTTCTAACCTACGAATTTCTGAGATTTTTAGGTTGATGCTACTTTTTGCATTCAGAATAAATAATGAAAAATTTAAATTAAAAAATTCAATATATCTTTTTAAAAAAAAAATTCTCCATATAATTAAATATGTATTATTGTAAAATATTCCTCAAATGATAAATCAACTGGTGTGGTCCACACGGCTTTCACTATTTTAACTTATTTGAAGTCATCGCGACATTCCTAATTTACACCCCCTTCCTTTATTTCAATCGGATTAAAATTTATACACAACTAATAACTCATGACACTTGATAAGTACAACCAAAAGCTTGCTGTACTCTTTCGACTCTATGCCATGCTTAAGTTTTAAATTTCATAGCTCTAAGACTTATGGTTGCGAAACGCAGGGGGGTACATACATACGTACATACGCACTGAGCAATGGATTTTTGGTCACTTTTTGGCCTCTGGGGACCACAATTTCCGGTTTTGTATCCTAATTCCGATTTCGAACTATTAAAGGCATCGATTCCTTCCACCTAGAAGCTACAAAATGAAATTAACTTTTTTCATCTCTGAGATACAAGCTCTCAAAGAGTTAGGAACCAGACAGGCCATCGCAATACTTCCACATTATATTCTATCAATATAAATGTGAAAGTAAAAAGTCAATCGTGAAGATTTTGTCAAAATTGATTCACTGATTCTAGAGATCCTCTCGTACAAATAAACAGACAATAAAGACGCTATCTTTTTTCTTAATAAAATATAGCTTGAGATATTTTTTTTTATTATTATACCTGATTAATCTTGGGCTTATTCTATGTTTAGGTGTTTTTAAAAAAACAAAGGCAACACGTGTAGGCAGCTGTCATCACAATTATCATATAAATTTAATTTCAAAAATATATTTTTATTATATAGTAAATTTCCACAGCAAAAAAATAAAACAATGAAAATTAATCATTTTTAATGAGTCATTGGGTTTTTTAACCCCTAGTTTTGGTTTAAATATTATTATTAATTTTCCATCTCTCTTTGACAGTCTCTTTTTTGTTGTTTGTTTGTTTGTAAATTTTTGATTAAATCATTTGAGGGATTTTTTCTCTGGTGTATTTTTTTTCTCTCTATCTGAAAATAAATATATTATCAGCTGCGGCTTTGATTTTCGTTGCAATGTGGATTGTTGTTGTTTTTTTCAATTTGACATAATAAAATTGATCATTTAGGGATATTTAAAAAAAAATAAATAATTAATTTCAACCCTCGTCATTTATAAAAATGCATGATTGTTATCATCATCATTTGGCAATTAATAAATATGTATATTTAGGTATATATTTCAAAATGAAAAACAAAAAATCATTGATTTGAAATTAAAATATACAGATGATGATACGAAAAAATGACATTTTTTTATTTAATCAAATTTAATTCAAAATAAATTCATTCGGCTCTAAGTTCTAATTTATTCTAGAGCATTTTATAATGAGGAAACATTTTATATTTAACTGTTTTTGGCCCTTTCTTTCTAGAACTACTTATTTATCTATTGAGTTAAAAGTTTTATTTGCGACTTACATGGTCTTTTGAGTGAAATGTTATGTATAATCTTGCGTAATTAAGATATTGAAAAAGCATCAGGTTTTTGGTCAAAAATAACTCCTTAATAATTGTTTAATTCCGAGATAACGATATTTTATTTAATCATCTTCACGGGTATTTAGTCTAGTTTAAAGCGCGATTTCTACAACCACAAACTTAAACTAATGTAGGTAGGGGGAAGAAATCTGAGCAAACGTGACGTCACATATATAATTAATTTTTATTTTTTGATAAACCATTATTCTAATTTTCCCTTTTGGCTTAATGTTCCCTAATGATTTATAAACTTGAATTATATAATATTATAATTTTGTACTCACAAAACTTAATTCCTTTTAAATAAATATAATTCCTATGAATATCCTACTTGTATTACTAAAATTTATAAAAATTATCAATTATTTTGAGAGAGGGGGGGAGGTTAACAGGTATCTGGGCATAATTATAGCTAGGGAGTCTACAAAAATGTGACAAAAGTGTTAAGGGGGAAGAAGGGGGTCTAAAATTCCTGGATTAACCCCCATTTTTATTTACAACCTAGAGCCTGCAATAAGGGTTTTTATATATTATGTGGTAAAAAATAAACTTAAACTTAATCAATAAAATAAAGAAAATTTAAAAATATATATAGGTTTCACAAAAATAAAAGACAAGATGCTTGTTAGCATGATTCTATATATATTTCTGGGTACGAGCCCATTATATATATATATATATATAGTCATTCTATTCTTTTATTTTTGTGAAACCTACCTAGTAGAATTTTATATTTTTAAATTTATTATTTTTTTTTTTTTAATTTTCTTTAGTTTAGTATTTAAATATGTTTCACCAAGAACCTATACCATTCTCCCTTAACAAAATTAAACTTTTTAATTAACTATTTTTTTAGCTATTTTGAGAATTGAAATAAAAATATGAGGAAAAAATTGGATTGATTCGGCGCCAAGTTTTTATTAAAAAAAAAAAAAAATTAACGGTCATATAAAAATCGACGGACGACGTTTGATGAATTTCTGATTATATATGAATCATTCCGCGATCCAGACAGAGATGAAGAGAAAAGGATGGGATTTCTTGAAAATTGTTCTAACCTCAAAAAATAAATTATCAAGTCTATTAGAAGAAATTTATGATGATTTTGTCGTTTTTTTATTTTTGTGTGTGTGTTTCTTTTTTTAGTGTGCGTGGATAAATTTTGTTCAATAAACATTTTGACGTTTCGTTTAATTTAATTCCACACTTGTCCGGTGAAGAAAAATAAATATACTTTTTTTTTTTTTGTTCGAGTACGAATTGTTATTAATCAGGTCAATAGGGAATTCAAGGAGGCTTTTTTATTTTTTTACCCCCCGAACCCCCACTTTTTATCTTCATTCGTTATTTCTTCAATTGGAAAATCAGCTCACTTGAGTTTTTTCCTCTTTGTCCGTGGATTCTTTTCTATTTGTGATTCGAATTAAGTCTATTTAATCGGAATGACTCGTTTAACTTCTCCCCCACTTGACTGCCGATAGAGGTTCCACTCATTAGAGATATAATCCTCTGACATTTTCCATGAAGAAGATTATTAACAGCGACATCGAAGAAATGAATGAGTCGGATGTTCCATTCATTCTACTTTACTATACACTTCTACTATAGGTATTCTCCATAAATATATACAAGTAATGTATTTATAAATAAAAACGAAATGTTTATAAATTTAGAGACTTTTATTTATCATAATTTAATTTAAATATATATATATATTTATACTACTTATTTTATCAACTGAAAATATTTTTTTTTTTTCAATTATTGAACTTGATTAAATAAATAAAAAAATATTATACCGTTTAATCACGGTTCAAGGGGGGAATTTTGTTAAAAAAAATCCCACTTTTTGGCCTCTCGGCGAGACCCCAATTTTTGGAAAAACAGTCACATGCTAAAATTCAACCTAATTGAATACTACAATTTGTGACTTTAATTGAGACCATGGGTTCCGTAGTCTTTGAAGCCACGCTTGCCGCGAGACCGATTACAATGCTTCGCATTGGATAAAGTAAAAATATTTATTCAATTTTTATAAATCAAACAATAAATATAAAAATTGTCAATTTTTTATAATAATAAAATTATTTTAATGTCAAACTATATCACCAAACATGTATCTAATGTCAAGAGACATAAGAAGGAGAGAGACTTAGAAGGTTTTTAAACCGTGAAAAAAGAGAGAAGAACCTCCGAAAAGTCGATTTTTTATTACTGAAAATGACGTTGAAATATTTTGAATTTAAATTTTTTTTATTATTCTTGAGCTGCCTCTCCATCAAATTCCTAAAAGGAAAAATTGTGTTTTTGAAATTACGGGAATTTTTTTTATCTATTTTTATTAGTAGTAAATATTATAATAGAGAAACGTATGTGATTGTTCTAAAAAATAAATAAAGATAATAATTCCTTTTAAAGCTTCATTTGCGCGAAATATATTATTTTCGGATTCTCGTAACCGTAGGATTTAAAAAAATATAGTTCAATTAAATATTTATACTATACATACTTAGAAAGTGAGAAAATTTAGATTTAAATAAATACATATTAATTATGAAAAATTATAAATTTTACTAGGATTATTTAAAATAAATTAAGCTCCTAAGCATCTCTACCCTCAGGCATCCACTCATATTTCTATTACGGTCAATTTAGACACAGAATTAACCCATTCCTTGATTCCCTTAACCTGGAAAGTTCAAGAGATTAGAATTCTCTCCAATCCTTCATTACCTTCGACTCCAAACCAACATTTGACTAGTTCGCGAATTCAATCACTCTTCCTTTCAATCATTCTTATATTATTCATAGATATTGCAAAATTTTGCTTCTTCATACAAAAATACATTAATTTACATATTGCTTCACTTAACATGTCTGATAACAGAAACGCGAAATTGAAAACAAATTCATAACTATAAATATGTTTTGAACTTTATATTTTATTATTATTAGCTACCATTAATTATTTTTTAATCTGCATGCTGTTATTTTCGAAATGTCTCCTTGTCATTCCGATTGGAGGGTGCATTGGCCGTTGGCTATGGCAAACAAATTCCGGTGGGTAAATAAAGATGTTTGTCTGATTCATCAACACCCACGATCCCTCGATTATGACCGTGATATTACCACTATTAATAATAATAATAATAATGATATTAAGGTGAATAGCTAGAACGTGAACGGATACTGGTCGGCTAATGGATGCTGCAAGTGGTGCAGATTATCTGCATTCGGTTCGTATAATAAAAGAATCAACTTGGGATGATCAGCAGCCGCTTCCAACTGGCACAAAGCAACCTTCCTAATTTGTCGTTCACAAACACTTGCTTAGGAGTAAGCAAAAGAAAGAGACGGCGTGGCTGGATCTCTTTCAGTTGTGCCTGGGAAGGACGGACGGACACTGAGACGCAGAGGAGAGGTCAGGGTTGGTCCTGAGCTCAGATCCTGAGGATCCCGTCTCTCAAAACAACTCTGCCGAGCTCTCCAGATTCATCCAAATTATCAATGTCAATCAACTTTACTTCACTCTTGGTTTAATCATTATTTGCTCACAACCCAGGCCACTCAAAAAGGATCTATTTATATTCTAAGAATATCTTTCTGGGTATTGGAAAATTCTTTGAATGACCTCACAATTTCCGTAAATATTCTGGGAATTTCTTAGAATAATAAAATGTTCTCCTATACAATCCTCTCTTATATTGTACGACCAAGGATATTTCCGGAATATTGCCGAGATCTCCAGATTCTTCCAAATTATGAATGTCAATTAACTTTCTTTCGCTCTTGGTTTAATCTTTGTTTGCTCACAACCCAGCATGCTCAAAAATTCATATTCTAAAAATATTTTTTCTGGGCATTGGAATATTTTTTGAATGACCTCACAATTTCCGTAAATATTCTGGGGATTTTCTTAGAATAATACAATTTTCCCCTAAACAATCCTCTCCTATGATATAATTATTCTAAAAATCTCTTAGAAAAGGGCGTAGCCACGGGGGGTTTTGGGGGGGTCAGAATCCCCCCCCCCCCACTCCAAGGGTAGAGCTCATGTGATGAGTAACGACAACGACAAACTGTTTCTTATGACAAACTAACCATAATTAAATATATTTCATATTTTGATTAGTTATGTCCATCGATTAAATTATTAAAGTTGTTTTAGGGAAATAAGGAGTATATCTTTTATGCAGATAATTTATATTTTATTGCCAACGTTTCGTCAACTTTGTTGACTTCTTCAGGGCTCAAATAGCTAACTGCATATTTGTCAAAGAATAATTATAAAAATGACAAATATGTAGGGAAGAAGACTATTTGAGCTCTGAAGAAGTCAACAAAGTTGACGAAACGTTGGCAATAAAATATAAATTATCTCCATAGAAGGTATACTCCTCATTACCCTAAAACAACTTTAATAATATATTTCATATGTTTATGCTTATCCATCCAGAGATACCTTCAACTCTGACCCAACCCAATCCCTAAATTTCTTCTTATTTTCACGATACAAGGGTTCACCACGGACTAAAGAGGTCTTACATTTTTGATGCAATTTCTTCTTGTATCAATATCATTATATATATATATATATATATATATATATATATATAAAATGATCATGAAGATTCCTTGAAGAATGAATGACTAGTTCTTCAACATTGTTATATTAGTTATCTAAATAAATAGTAAATAACAGTATCTTTAACTACTAAAATACTTGTATTTGCATAAAACAGTTGAGAGAGAGTATCTTCGATTTACCTGCAAAATGTCTGCCAAGCTCATAATAGACACAAAAGATGTCTTTGGTATTGTTGTTTTGTACGCGTGTTTGTGTGTTTATGGCAAACTCCCTACCATAAATTATATTTTCTCTCCGTCAGGTAGGTAGGTCGATTGGTAGGTAGGCAGGTTTTGATTATTAAGGCTCTCACCGTTCATTAACCAATTCCAAATTTGACGAAAATCAATTCGCTCAAATTTATTAGACAAATTTGATTAACTTAATTATTTAATAATGTAACAAAATGGATATTTATTATCCATTAGGATTATAGAAAAACAGGATTTGTTTTTTTCCCCAGTTGATATAATTATTTAATTTATGTATTCACAAACATAAATAGATACTTAAAAAAATTAAAGTAATTTTATGATCTAATCATTGTAATTATTGAAATTTCTTAATTAAAGTCGAGTATTGGTCTTAAGAATGATAGATAAATTATAATAGAGTAATAGGAACCGATTTATAGATAGGGAAAATGGAAAGTTGATGGAAAATTAAGTCTTTAGAATTAACATTAGAAAAAACGATACAGGCAATGACCAATACCTTAAGAGTTCCAAGTTGATTTAAAAGATCTTAATTCCTAAAATCAATTCTCAGGTATTCCCTATTCAGTTCATTTAGAACGAAAAAACTATCTTCTCTGTGTTTCAAATTTCAAAAGAACTTGCGGATACTTTGAACAAAATAAATAAATAATTTCAGATGATTTTTTTAAATTGTCCCAAATCCTTCATAACTTTCAAAACATCGATCAATATTTTTTTTTTTTTTAATAGCCATTAGTATTTGACGTAAACTAAGAGTTTACAAACATTTTTAAGAATTTGATTAAATTTCTTCAAATTTTACATATTTTCTAATTTTTTTTTTTAAGAATTTATTTCAACTTCTAAAAATAATATTTTATACTCAAAATATGTTAGGTAATTTTAATGACTTAGGCTTATAAATTTTGACTTTTTATTTATTTTTCAAAAAAAAAAAAATTTTTTAGTAATTTCAAATGATTTTAGATTTTAATAGTACTTAACTGTACCTACACTATGCATATTCTACAATGCATTAAAATGAAAAATGATAAATTTCTCTAAAAGTTAGTTTACACCTAAATTCAAGGTGAACGATTTTATTAAAGAAAAATTACATACAACTGAATTTTGTGTAGACCAGGTTTCAGTGTAGGTACTTTTTTATTTATTTATTTTTTTCAAGATTTACCTTTTCTTATTCTAAAATACTTTCGTTAAATTTTCGTCTTGTTTTGTTTTTGTTTTCTCTAAATGTCTAAGCTTTCCTATTAATTATGATCTGAGTGATATATTTATTCTTTTGGCCTTGCATGAAAAAAAAATTAATGAATTCCGTTCTCTCATCTTAAATGATCTAAATATGGATCGCTTGATTGTCTTTCATTGAATTATGCAATTTTATTAATCAAAATAATGTGTTGTTCTTAAAAAAAAAAAAAATCTCCCTCCCTCTCTCAGTCCCCTCATTTATTCAAGTGTAAATAAATTAAACCAATGTTCTTATTTTAGACATTTTTGAGAACAAAACAAATTGTTTATTCATTTAATAAAGACATCCCTAATACCCTCAGTCATAAGTAGAATTAACAAATATCTTAATTATTTGAATATTTTGTAAACAATTTCACTCTTCAATAAAAGGTTCAATCTAAAATTTAATTTTAATCCGTAATATATGTTGAAAAACTTTGTTTTTTACAACAATATTTTGATTAAGGTTCACCATTGAAACGAAAGTTCGGATTCTACTTTTGTAAATCTCACTTAATACCTGTCAGTGCAGTAATATTAATTAACATCCTTTAAATTTGAAAAAATGAACATGTATTAATTAAATAAAGAAAAGAAAATTTTAAAAATTAATTATTATTAAATAATTCTCTATTAATGCTGTTGAATATTTCCGGATTCTTTACTTTTTTCACCCCCTCGTGCGCTTTGATCGATTTTCTTATCTCCACGCAGCATGCACGGAGCCAATAGGTACCATTCTCCATTAACAAAAACTATGAAGGAAAGGTGATTTACAAAAGATTTAAAATTGATTTTAATTTAAATACCTTTAATAACCCAATTGCATTTTTCTTAATTTTTTAAGTCTGTTTAATTTATCCTCAAAATTTTTCATTCCTTTATATAATTCTCTTCAAAACCAGGGTCCAAATGGACAAATCAATAAGAACACTTTCAGCTATAGATTGAAATACTATACGCATGTATGTTAGACTATGGAAGTGATATCTCTTAAGTGATAAAAATTACATTTGAAAATAGGTTATTTTATTTTTAATTTACTTAATTCATAATTTTCATGAAGTAATCTATTTTTTTACATCGATCACACCTTATCCATTATCTCTCATAGACAGGTCAATTTATAATTTCACTAATTAATATAGGTATATATAAATATATATCGAAAATAAAATTTATTAGTTTAGGCAATATAAATATAAGTTATAACAATGTCTATGAAATAAATAAAAAAGTACTATTTTCTGTAAAATAAATAATGGGAAAAAATCAAATAAATATTTCAAAACTTGACATTTTAATTAAGTTATTCTTTTTTTCAATTCCAGTAATTTTTTTATTTTTCTTTATGTTGAATAGTAAGAAAACCATGAGTAATAATATGATTAATATTTTTACTTTTACAATAACTTGTCAAGCTCATTTTCTTGTCAACTTATTTTCAATGAATCGAAAATAGTATATATCTAATAAAAAAAGTAAAAATTTAAGTTTTGGAAAAAACTTAGAATAAAATTCTAATAGACTTGTATTTCATCTTATGAAAGACCCAAAGTTCGGAGTATACATTCGATTTCTCCAGTGGCCAGCCATCACAAGGGCTAGGTCGAGATTTGTTAGCCAGCCATGTCCCAAGATTTTGAAATCTAAGGGTTAGATCATCGTTTCAGCCAATAAAATATTAAATAAATATATATAGGTATATATTCATTTATTTTTGTATTTTGCAATTTTGTACCTTAACTTTGTCTTTACTTTTATCTGAAAACTCTCATTAAGGTAAAAATATAATGAAATTAAGAGCAAAGAAGTGAACAAAGCAGTGAAAAAATTTGATTAAATTTTATGTTATCATGTACAATTCGATTATAACTTTAACATTGCACTGTGAACATCTGTGAGCTTCGAATTCAAACAAGTTTTTTCACTTCTTTACTCACCTATGTTTTCAGCCTTAGAATTAGCAGTATCATTTGTTTTATTAAAAAAAAACCGCATCGATTTCGCTATCATTTTAATATATTAATTAGTCATTTGTAAGTATATTTTTTTTTTACTTTTTTTTTGGTTTCTGCTAATTTTTTGGTCTTGTTTTTCTTTTGTTTTATATCTATATACATAACTTAATGATATATCAGATATGTCAGCTACTATTGCAATCGAGATAAGAATCAAATGATATATTCCGATGCTACTTTGTTGACTTAAATCCCAGTGCAAGTGAACCGTCCAGAAAATATAAATTATAATGCTTGCCTGACTGTCTTAGCGAATATGAATCTAGGTTTTCTTGATGTGACAGCGGGGGCTGGAAAATAGCTAGGAAAAAAGTGAAAAGCAACATGAAAGATAGAAAGAATAGGAAAAAAGCAGGTGGCTCTTCTGAAATGTGCAGTCAATTCGCCCTTAAATTCTCAGTCAACTCGCCCTTAAATTCTCAAAATTATTATAATATTAATAATTGGCAGCTTCTCTCGCCAGACCAGTAATCCTCCTCATCTCAATTGGTATTTGTTTTAATGAAAATTGCATCGATGCTTGTGGATGTCCGTCGTCGCGGATTCCCTTTTTTTCTGTTTGATGTCAGACCAGGGGATAAAATACGATTCACGTTGTTCATCTTCTCGTTGAATGTAAACTTCTCGAATTGGTTATTTTTAGCAAGTGTGCCTGTGGCTTGAGTGTGTGCTTCGCCTCCCCTAACCCCGACATCATCAACAGACTCATCATCATCAAGAACATCATCGGTCTCGGGTCTGCACGCATAATTCATATTCAACGGCGCTATAAACGTCACGCGTTGACAGGAATATTAGGAGGCTGCTCGCCGTCATCTTAATATGATTCATTAATTAATATCTCGCACGCAAACAGCCTGTTTGTTTGTTTGCTCACGAAACGCGATAGGCGATATTTTTTCGAAATTAATAAAGTTATTTTTTTTCGAAGTGCATTGGGTGTTGAGTGGCGGTATCCGAAAATACCCGTTTCCGGAGGAGGGGCGGCGGCTTTGAGGCACGCAAGTCGAGAGCCACCAATTTAATGGCTAATAAATAAACGAGCGGCTCGTTAGCCACCCTCAGCCACCCCCCGACTCTGGACCGCTTACAACTGCGACAGACAAACTTTGTCATACGCCCCGCAAAAAAATAACAAACACTTGATATTAAGTGTTTTGAATCCCGTTCAACGACCCACCATGGATGGAGTTTTAACTTTTGACACTTCTAATTAAAATTGTATTATTGCATGTTTAAATATTATATCTTTGAGAGGCATGTGCCAGCTCTCACTTTATAGCATTTGTGCTCACCTCTCATTTAATAAATATTGATTATAATTTCTTATAGTTACTATTAATGTAATCATATATTCTTCAAATTATAAAAAAATATACTATTAGAGAACTTTTGAAAGTGAAAAATTTATAAATTAAGCTGACAGATATTCTTCGATATTAGTACAAACTTCTATTCAAATATTATCAAACAGTTCTAGCAGGAAAATCAAAATTCTGACTTTCAAAAAAACATATTTTAGTGATTCAAACTTCATAGAAACATCGGAATTATTTAATTATGAATAAGTATCTATTTACTTATTTATTTTTAAATCTGTGATGAAAATGGAATACTGTCACCGAAATGGTTTTTACCAGGGGCTTGTTCATTATAATTTATAAATATCAAACCAGCCTATCCTTCGATTTACTTTTCTTTTTAATTTTATAAAAAGGTTGGAGCATGCATCTTGAATAATATTTATGTATCATCCAAAAAATATTAAATACCAAAAACACAAGGGTATATCTTTCAAGGCTATATTCACGACAATGGGCATATTGCAAATATAGTTAAATATATGCCTAAAGTGGGGTCGGGTTAGGGCAGCGGTTAGCGTACAAGCCTGCTAATCAAGTGGACCCGGATTGGAATCCGACTCGGGGCAACCGGCTAAAAATCTGATCCCTACATAGAAGTCATAATTTAATCATAGTATCGTAAATTGACTGATGGCAGGAAGGGCCAAAAAGCCAAAAAAAAATATATGCCTAAAGTCATCAAATAATTATTAATAATAATATCAGCTGGAAAAAGTAAATGCTTTGAGAAAGAAAATAGAGAAAGGAGAATAGTATAGAAGAAGAAATACTGTCATACTCAGCTCGAGGGATCCCGTATTAACCAGAAACTGGCGAAACCCTTGGGGATTATAATATTGCAAAAACTTTGAAGGGAAACGTAAAAAATATGGGTCGTATTTCCGAATTTCCTAATAAAAATGTTAATCATCTTCTTTAGATGAATTATTAAATTTTCTAGAAAAGATAAAAGCATATTTGTATAAAAACATTCACTTCAGAGGAATCTCAGACGTAATATCTTTATAAACAAATTTTAAAGAATACAGTTTGTTCAGCGGAAAAAAAAAATTAAAGAGAGAAGAATATCCTCCTCATCATCATCCCAAGATTGAATCGGGATATTTTTAGCAAAGAAAAGTAAAAAAATAAAAAAAGCAGAAAAACTATTCTATCATGGTTAGGGATTGTCTCATCTACTTTATTTGATATAATGAAATAATTAAAAGAATAAGCATTTTTATTCTTAAGTTACATAATTAATCATTTTAATAAATGAAAGCTGCGTTGTGTTTGTTTGTAGATTTCAGTCACATTTCTTAGAATAGCCTAAATTGTCTCACTTAAGACGAATAATTAATAAGTCAAGCGGGTGGCTTGACTGAAAAGCCGACAAAATATTTCCACTGACATCATAAGTGATAAATCATAATAGAGCAACAGAAACTGGATATGAACAATGGGAAGAGGAAAAATTTAGACTCAAGGTGTGTGACCATAGAAAGGAAAAATAATTTAAAAAATCAAGATAATAAGGAAAAGAAGGGAATAATTTTGATGGGTTACTCATTCATTTAATTTGAAGAATAAAAAACAGATCTTAGAATTTCGAGTCGGTTTGATTTTGAGTGATCATGATTGTAAAATCAATAAAATCTTAAAAAACTTTTTTTTTTGGAAATATATGGTATATTAATTAAAAACTTCTGTAATTTCTTAGTTTCGTTTAGTAAAATTAAATTTAATAGGAATCAACACTAAAAATGCACCAAAAATTCTGGGGGGATCGAAGGACCAAAAAAAGAACAGGTTGTAGCTAAAAAAAATGCTATTGTATAAAATTAAATTTGAGGTACTTTTTACTAATACCTATTAGTAAAATTACATTCTTAGAATTTATCACTAAGATTGGGACTAAAATTACTGAACTGAAAAAGTCTTGCTGTTGCTCCAATTTCTTATCCAAAACATCACTTCAAAATTTATCAATGAAATTAGAAATTCGAAAAGATTTTTTCTTGCCAAAAGTAGCAGAGGTGTTGATTTTTTATTTGTTTGAAATTAAAAAGAACTTAATTACAAAACAAATTTGCATCCAATCTGGTATTTGTGACAAAGAGAAATTTCTATTTAAAAAGAATGAAGATGAAGATCAAGCCTTCGAAACTATAGTCTCTAACAAGTAAAATATATATATATCGTATATATATTCATTTATATATAGATATATTTTTATTTCCTTTTAGTAAAGGACAAATCTCATTGATATCCACTTACAAAAATTATAAATATTATGTTCCAAGGTACCTACTATTGGTAAATGGTAAGTACGGTGTTGCCGCCATGTGGTAGAAATTGAAACTAACGCAATTGGGTCGCTGCCACAAATGTTATAATCGAAGAAATTATTTAATAAATAGGTTTGATTTTTGTTTATGTCATTTAAACACTGATCAATCAAATGTCAGAAGACCCAATTGGGAGTGTTCAAGCTTTCACCACCAGTTGGCGTATCTATAATTTTCAGTTACCAATAGTAAAAAGTTAAAAATGCATTCAGTTTTTAAAACACACTATAGTCTTTCCGTACTTTTTAATTAAATATGATGAATACAAGCTCCATTGGTAGGTTACGCCTGAAGGGTATATAAGTAAACGTCTTACAAAAATAAAAAGCCTATCTTTTTTTATATAGTCTTAAGTAATAATTCCCCTTTAGCCACAAAGCCTTTAAAAGCCTTTGGAAATTACAATATATTTATCTATTATTCTACAACAAACAAAAATGTATCCTAAACATCTTAAAAATCAAAACTTAATATGAATAAATGAATTGAGCGGGGGATTGTGGTGATAGAAGAATGAAGCAAGTGGAGGGAAGATATTAAGATAAAGAAAATGATTTTTTCTAGAAATTTCTTAATGTTATAAATTATCCATTGAAACTTAATCCGATCCTTCTTCTCCAGGTGTTTGGAATTTCATTTTGAATAAACATTTCATCTCGATCCCCCCCTCTCCGTCCCATTCTCCTTCCCTCCACACATCGCATCACATATAGTACTGATTAATTTATTGTTATTGATAGAACCATATTGCTATAAAGTATAATTGGTTAATAAAAATTAATTAATCATAAATTAGCAATTAATTTCGCCTCCTATATATACAAAAATCATGTCAGCGAAGTTTTTTTATATATCCAATGTATATATACATAATATATTCTTGAGCTTGAGACAAGTTACAAAATTGGAGACAAGTTCTTATTCAGTCTATGGACAGATTATGCGATCTATCTACGACTCGAGTTCTTCAATTATCTATTACTTATTGATTAATGAATCCAATGATCATATATCCAGATTTTCCTATCATCCGTTTAGAAATATAAAAAAATGCTTTATTTCTTATAAGGTTCATTTATTTATTTTCATATTACGAGACAGTCGGACCAGGATCCCTAGTTTTAAGGTATAGGTTGGCACCAGCAAAAGCAAATTTTAAAATTTCAGTGCTACCAACTTTCTTACATTGAAATATTAATTATTTTGCCCTTCATCACCTAAGGGCCCGTCCATAAATTACGTCACACAGTAAGGGGAGGTGGCATCTCAGATGACAAAATATGACAGGGGCGTTAGCTATTTTCGATGTTTTGACTATAATTTGATGTAATATTAATATGACTAATTAATGTATTATCATTGTATCAAAATTACTTAAAGTTTTTAATCAATTTGCTCTTACCTTGGAAGAATAACTGCCTCGTCTGCAGGTCTGCCTGCACTGGACGATGTTCTCCACTCAAATGAATAAAATGCCGTTTTTAATTCCGCTTATCTTGAATGCATTTCTCTAGGTGTGCTCGATTCTCTAAAACAGAAAATATAAAAGAATATTTTTATTTTAAAAAAAGGAAAATTATCAGTAAAAGATAAATGAAAATAAATTTAACATCACCTTTTAGATATCAATTTTTTATCTAATTATTATTAACCAATTATTATTACATAGTATTGGACCAAAAAAATTTTTTTTAATCAATTTTAATTAATAGAATAATTGATCCACGCTTTAAGCGTCTTGCAATTCATATTTTTCTTTGTCTTTTGAGTTTATTATAACTATTTTATACATGTTTAATCTGAAGAACGAAATGGACCATTCAAATTAGTTATGTACAAATCGGTTAAAGGGTCTAGAACTTATATTGATAATTCTAATCTTACCCCCCCCCCCTTAAATTTTTGTTCAATTTCAACCAAAATCTAATAAACTCTTAATCTCAATGCACCAAAACTACATGTGAAATTTCTTTTTGATATTCACACTAGTTTTTGAGCTAGAGTGTACACAGAATTTTGACAAATCAATTAATATCTCGAAAAATGTAATTTTTTAGATGTTCCCTCATTAGGGCTTTTTTGTAGACCAAAACGTACTGGTTTTGCTCAATTTTTTTAATCAAAATAGTTTCAGCTGTTTTTTAGATATTTCGAAAAAACGAAGCAAAAAACACTTTTTTCATGCACGATTACAATACTTGAACATATCCTGAATGATAAAGTGAAATGTAAACTAGATTTATAGGAATCTAAAATAAATTCTAAATTGAATATTTATTTAGTTTAGTCTTAAGAAGAATTATTTTGACAATATGGTTAGTTTTTCGATAAAGAACAATGAGAATATATAAAATCACTAAACAAATACATCCATTATTTTTAAAATGTGTAATTGATTTTTGGTTTAAAATATTAATAGAATAGCCTAACATAAAAATAGAGTAAGCATGTGTTGATAGGCAGTTTTTCAATATAAATAAAATTTCTGAAATTGCAATCTAATCTCTCTTTTATAATCAGAGTTTTTGTCATTATGTTTGTCTAGTTGTCCTCTATTATACTCGTACTTTTTAATTAACTAAAGGCAACGAACAGCTTATGAAATAAACAATTTTTTCCTTATTTGTTCAAATTATAAAACTCTGATATATCAGAACGTACATTTATATTTTTTGGTAGTATAATAGGCATAGGGAATAATCTATATAGGGGGGAAGATACAAAAGATAAATAATTGCTGCTCTTCTCCGATGGCTAATTTTTATTTCCTCGTATC
Source organism: Forficula auricularia (assembly GCA_024734495.1). NCBI lineage: Eukaryota > Metazoa > Arthropoda > Insecta > Dermaptera > Forficulidae > Forficula > Forficula auricularia. Next base: position 2,892,730 of record JALMQS010000082.1, on the reverse strand, counting down.
GTCGATTTTCGAAAAGGTTATTTCCTTCTCAATTGGATGTGTATAATTAAAGCAATCAAGTCATAAAGGTGCATTTGCATTTGTTTTGCTTCGAGATTACAGAATGATTTTATCTAATTAGTGTTTTTTTTAGGTTGATACCTAAAGTGATAATAGGTACCATTTAATATATCAGATCGTTTTTGTATTTTTTTCTTTATTAAATACCTCTTAAATAATACTATAAATGAGAGAATTTTTCCTGCGTATTTCTTAATCTAGATGGGAAATATTTAAAAAGAAAAATGATTATTAGTTGAACTCTATCAATTAAAAACTCATTAAGAATAAGCTGGCCAAGTGCGAGTACCTACATCAGGTATCAAATATTCTTATTTTTTTGTTGTTGATAAGGAAAGAATGAGGGAATTTGTGTAGTTTTTTCATAATTTAAATTAAGTCATTTCTAATCGCCGACATTTACAAAAATCACTTAAAAATTTCATTTCGTGGTTCTCTCATAGCATCGTTTTAAAATATTTTTATTATTTTTTAATTATAATAAAACTGATTCTACTTAACAGGGCTACCTCACATATTAGGATAAAAAAATATTTTTTATTTTTGACCCACAAAAAATTCAAACCTCCCCAAAATAATCTTACGATTAAAATTTTATTGCAATTTTTGATTTGTGGAAAAATGAATACATATAAATTGTAAAATGAGAATGAAATTTTTGTATAATAAGCCCTAAGTAATAGCTAATTTTTACAATTATATAAATTAATATTAGGTACGTTGGAAAATCAAAAAATTGAGCCTACATATTTTGCTTTATTTCACTCGCCATGCTTTATTTCAAATAATAAAAGTAAATTGCAATAATTTACTAGAATATTTTATTTTTTTTAATATGCCTTTAAGTATTATCGATCCATCTATATTTTATTGTATAAGATATATTTATTTAGATGATTTATTATTAGTATTATTTATTATTATACTCTTATGTAGATTGACCACGTAGATTGAATTAATTTTTAAATCAAATGAGACGTCGTTGTTTACTCCAACTGCAAAGAATTTCAAACCAGAATTGGAATTCCTCTTAAATGATTTATGATAGCTCAATAAATCACATTCAATAAGAAAAAAGAGAAGAAGAAAAGATGAAGAAGAGGCAAAAAAAGAGTAAACGACTTGTCTTTTCTCTGTTATTCTCTTGGCTAATCTTGACGTTCATTAACCGGCTAATTAATTCACTTAATTAAAAAAAATCCCAGATAATTCGAAACATCTATTTGTAAAATGTTCAATATACTATAATAAACGGCGGATCTAAAAATCGACCGATGACTAAACATTTATATTATTTTAATTATCAATTATTAAACTTGAATAAATTTATATTTGAAAGGGTTAAATGGCTGTTGGTCAAATGATGATGAGGATGATGAGAAGGATGATGACTTAAGACTTATTTATAAATATAAACTACAGTTCAATAATGTATACGTTATTGATGGAGTGATAGAGAGTTTTATTTAGTAATAGAATAAAAAATTATTTAAGAGACTACAGGTAGTTTCCACTTTTAAGAATTAAAAGTTTTTTTAAGTATCCTAAAGTGCAAGATAAATATTTTAAAAAGTTAAATATTTTATAATAAATTAAATATATTTATCAACATTTGATATATTCGATCAATCAAATTTACTAATAAATAGTTTCGCCGTTTTTGAGATATTTCAAAAATACAAAGAATTTTTTTTATGATCGATTACAAAATTTGGGTTGGAGAAGAATCACCAGACACAATCATATTCAAACCTGTCGCGACACTAGCAGTATCAACCTTGTCATTTTATAGCCATAGCGCGTATAATGGGAGCCCCTGCTATTTAGGCAACTAAATTGGCAGATCTGTTAAGGGTATGTCTACCTTTCTGCGAAAAAAGGCGCAATCCATCTCCCGCTTTCAGTTTATTTGAAACCTTCATTATTGCAATGTTTTGAAAAATTTAAATCTATTTCATTGTTCTGCAGTGAAGGATTAAGATAAAATATAATCCAATCTTAGAACAGAACAATGGAGTTAAACAATTTTTACGATGTAGATGTCTATGTGGATAAATTACAGCTTTAAATTTCCGAAACATGATACTGATGAAAGTTTCAAATAAACCAAAAGTTATACAGTGTTTTAAGTGATTTTGCTGGACCCTCATCCCTGATAAACTCCCTTAAATATAATTTACAAAGGTGAATAATTCTATTACATTTCATAAATACATCAAACTCATATCAGAACACGTTTTGTTTTTTTTTTATCAAAAAATATAATAATATTATTATCAATGTATTAACCTTTTAGATAAATTTCTATAAATGGTAATTTTCTTGCTCTATCTTTATAAATAAGTATAAAAAAAGGCAATAATAAAGCTTTACTGAATGCAGAATGAGGAGAAACCGCATCGTTCGTTGTTTGACACTCTTTGATAAGATCATTTCGTAAAGAACAACAACAACAACAACAATATCAACGCGCTTTTACCACTAATTGCACTGTAATCGAATTATTGTTTCGACATGTTTCATCAATTTATCCTTTGAAAAATGATTTCCTTTCAACAATAACAAAAAGCTCTTTTTTTCGAATAATAATTATCCATCTATCAAATGGAACTTCCGACTTTCTAATCTCTCCTGAATGGTAGTAGTAATAGAAATAAATAATAATAGAAAATCTTATCTCCTCTCTCTCTGGTTAGTACATGATATATAAGTATTATGTTTTGATAAAATGTTATGTTATTCGCATTATAGTAATGTTTTCTGTTTTCTTTTTTTTGTTTCAGGTGAGTTCTCATCACTTTCTGGATTCTTCGGGTTACGTTAACGGAAGCTCGGTTTCTTGCATTGTTTACAAAAAGATGCCGCGAGGGACGTGTATTTGGTGAGTTTCGAGCTGTAAGGAATCTCCACACCGTGTCTGTCCTTTTGTCACGACCCAAGTTCTATTGTGATTTGGTTTGAACTAGTTGGGAGACATTAGACAAGCACTCGCAAAATTTAACCATCTGGAACAGGCACGACCAGGAAAAATCAATCGATCTATCAAATCAATTGCATGCTAAGCAAGCAATGTTTAAAATTCAGGAATTTTATGATTTGATTCATTAGATTGACGTTACTTTTACATTTTTGTATAGTTAAACAGAATTATCATATTTTAGGTTAAAAATAAAATAAAATGAGAGAGTCTTTTTAACCTAAAATAAAAACAATTCTGTTACCATCGACAGTGAAATCTTTTATTCAACTAATAGAATTATCATATATTTCAAAAACTCTCTATATGTTCTATGGTTCTATGTAAAAGATTTTTATATACCTACGATATTTTAACTTTTCCTTTTACAGCTCTTATTATTAATAAAATCATTATTAAAAGTACTGTCCTTAATCCGCAGAAAAATTGCACTTGAAACTCCCTACCTAATGACAAAACCTGACTATTATACAAACTAGTAAAATTTTAACGGATATAAATAATAATTAAACGTAAAGATTGATACACGGTTAAATTTTCTATTCTTTATAGTTGTTAAAAAAAACTTCGGTCATTCTCAGTAAAATATAATTTTATTTAGTCTTTCGCCGTTTCGGATCTTATTTCTCAATTTCAATTGGGATTCAAGTGATAATGCTTCGGAAAGTTGTTACCAAGTTCGAATTGTATAATGAAAATCTTTGGAGAAATTAATATGTGTTTACTATAGTCTCAGGCCTGAAGAAGAATATCAATCGTTGAGAATCTGACACGTCGATAGAAGGCTAAATAAAATTATATTACACTGAGATATTGGCCACAGTTTTATTTGAAAACCATAAAGAATAAATATTTTTAATGGTGCTCCATCTTCCTTTATCTATTTATATCCGGTTCAAAGCAGGGACAACAAGTACATACTTGTTCAGGGCCCAAAACATAAATCAAATTACTGCTATGTTCGTCTTTAATATCATATTTATAGTCTTATTATTTTTAATTAAGGGGCCCAAAAAAATAAAACCTTGCACAGAGCTGATGAAAAACTAGTTACAGCACTGTTTTAGTCTAAATCAATATTTTTTTTTTAGAAACTATTATTTTTCTAATTTTTTTACTTAGATTGTCATACTTCTATTCAATCAACTATATCAATCGATAATAGCTTCACTGAATCCGGTATTGTTTCTGCTCTTTTGTATTAAACTCATAGCCTTGTCCTTGAAATGTTCTCCCAGAATTTATAATTTCTAAATTGATTCTTATTCAATATAAATTAATTTTCACTTTGGTTTATAGTTTATATAATATTTCGCTCTGAATTACTTTATTTAATTAATAAGACTTTCTTATCATGAAATTTATGGGTATACTTGAGAAATTTAATTTTCAAATGCAAGGAAATATATAAACCCTCCATCAAATATTATTACAAGTTCAAAGAAGGTATTCCCCTCATTCATTCCTATCTTCGCGTGGAAGGTATTCCCCTGTTGATCAGTATGAAAGTAGAAACTGCATTCTGTAAATCACTCTTGCCAACAGTATAAGAATTATTATTTTATTCGTATGGTTTAATAAGTCATTTTCATTTCTAACAACTTTTAATTAACTCAGCTTAACAAACTTTCTATTTTTATATATGAATATTAATAGTTTTCGTTGTCTGCTTAGCAAACAAAATAGATAATAAATATTTAATGTTAGGGGAAATACAATGAATAATCAAATAAATGTTTTGAGAAATCTACACACAGAGGCATCGTTTTTCAAACAGTAGACAAATTATTTCCGGAGCAACGAAGAGAAATCGCAAGCTCAAATTTCTAGAATAATGAGAAGGAAACTGGAGAAGAAAAATAGTGGTAATTAATTAATTAAACATTTGCAATATTCTTGGACGTGAAGTGAGAACAATTACCTAGAATGAAAAAAAAAGCCTAGCAAATCTGAAGCTGGTCTAACTAATGTCTGAGGATTAAAACACATAAAACACAAAGCAAAAAGAAAACTAATTGTTAACATATCTTTATTTAATAATGTTTTAAGGTTTTTGAAACTTTATTTCAAGATTTTAATTATAAAAACCTATGTTTAGCTTTGAGGTTCCGAATAAAATAATACTACTAATAACCACTTGGTGACCTTTCGAACGACAATAAAATGACTAATATGAACATTGTTTTGTCATAAATTATACTTCGTTCATTGTAGGTTGTTTATGTATAGTTTACGTCTGTTTTGAATGTTCATCATATAAAATTTTCATTTTAAAGGGACACATTCAAGAAAAAAAAATTAGTAATAATTTAAAATTCTATAAATTTTATTATTATGCACTCCCACTTCAAGGTTCTTAGAAATAAGATCCAGTCCCTCTAAAATCAGTTTTCAAAATCATTCATCTTCTATTTTAATGAAGTAAATGCAGATATTTCCTAGGATATTTCAAAGGTGTTTATATTATTTCCCGAACTATAAAATGTAAAATATGTTGAAAGTACTTTATTTAAATTTTATTATCAAAATCAATTCAACTGTATTTTTCAAATTTATTCAGCTTGAAGAATTATTTTATCTATTCCTTTTATATGTATTTTGTAATGATTATAATAATTTATTCTAATTTTGAAAAGTTTGGTAATTATACATATGACTTAACAAAATTGACGCATTTTAATGAATTAAAATAATTTTTCAATGCATAATTATATCTTCAGGGATGAGCAATTTACAAGTAATTTAATTTCAAATACTAATTACAATTGCAAATAATGTGTCTTATATACGTATTTCGTTACTTATTTGTTTATAATAGTTAAAGCTTGAACTTTGAAAACAAATTTCGAATAGTAAAAATATCTGTTATTAAAACAACCTATAATATTGAATTGTGTGAAGTTTTTTTTTAATCAAAATTGCTTTATTTTCTAACCTTTATATATACAATAGTTCATTTGTTTAGCAAAACCAGAAAATTTTACCCTCTCTTTATTTTATTATTTTCTGTCTCCACACATACTCTTTAAAAATGACAGAATTACTGGATTTAAATTCAATCAGGGGAATATATAAAAATAAAAATGTATTTAGACGTATTTTTAAATTCCAAGGATGACTAAGAATATAACATGCTTTATGAAAACCATGGTCTTAAATAATTTTCTTTAAAAAAATTAATAAAATTAAAATACAGTTAATATGGGGCCTGGTTGGCTGAGGGGATAGCGTGCCAGCCTGCTAATCAAGTGGACCCGGGTTCGAATCCGACTCGCGATAACCGGTTAAAATTTGATCTCTAGATAGAAGACAAAATTTAAAAATATAATAGTATCGTAAATTGGCTAATGGCTCGAAGGGCCGAAGAGCCGAAAAATAAAGTTAATTTCTACTGGTTCATTCTGTAATTTGTATCTATAAAGGTAATTGAAATATATATTTAATATCATTCTTGAATTTCAGCTACAGTAACTAAAGTATTTATTGTTAGAGTTCGTGGCTGTGATGAAACTGTACTAGATGAAGGAGGAGGTATCAGCCAAAGATGGAATCACTGGCTTCAATAAAACACCTTTAATAAGACGTTTCGGCCTGAATTTTATTTGGCCATCTTCAGTATTAACTCCTAATTGACTGAAGATGGCCAAATAAAATTCAGGCCGAAACGTCTTATTAATGGTGTTTTATTGAAACCAGTGATTCCATCTTTGGCTGATACCTCGAACTTCATCTAGTAAAGTATTTATTGCTAATATTGTTATTTTATTATATCTCGGAAAAAATTTGGGAATATTTGAGCACTATAGTTCTTAAGATCTTACCACTTGCTACCCCGAGAACTTTCATGGATCCTATTTTTTCTAATATAATAACTATGATTTAATTTATTTTAAAATAATGCATAAGTTATTTATAAATATACAATATTTGTATTTTAAATTGGCTTCGAAAATAAGTAAATAACCTGTTTTCAATTATATTTCGAGGTTTACCTAAAAAACCATTCGTGGACCTCCGGTAAAGAACCACTTTTTTAAAGTATACACTATATTAGAATTTAAAAAGTTGACCTCTCGTCATTATGGCATTTAAAAGGTATATAATAACAATTTTTCTGCCATGTTACTCCTTCGTATATGTTTTTGTATAATCGTAGTTCCCCCTGGCCACCCTCGTCCATTAAGGCTAATGCCTAAATAATCATTTATTAGCTGCCCTGGAGGACACGCTCGTGTACGGCGGGCCCTTAATTACCTGACATCCAATTTTATTTTTTGCTCTCCAATGTGACTTATTCTCTATTATTTTAATGCTCTTTCCATATAATCATATTCAATTTCAATTCTACATTAAAGCGAGCCATTATGAAGATGATCCACCCACCGACTCATCATTCCCTTGACCCCTCTTCATCCCATTTTTTTTTTTTTGTTTTATTTAATATTTTAAAGAGCACAAAATTATAGACATTCAAATGGGTGGAATTGTGACACACCATGAATTTTACATTATATTTTTTACTATTGAATAAGTGATATTATATAAAACATCAAAGTGAATTAAAAAAAAAAATACAACTATACTTAGAAATTTAATCATTTAACATAATAAATTCGCTTATATATTTTGATAGAGTTTGAGAGTCATTTTATGATAATCTGTGAGTAAAAAAAATAATATATTTTCCCTCAAATATTGATATATTTTTTTATTTTATTATTTTTTTTAAGCGCCATTTTGAAATCCATTGTACGGAACTGTTCTGGTTTATGATTCTAATTAATTTATCATTTAAATAATGATTGCTCTCGAAAAGTGGAAAGGAAAAAATGTGTAGGAATTTAAATTCGTGTTGTATTACAGGAATCTCTTCACTTTTAAGTTTATCATATAAGTATTATGAGAACTATCGCATGTGGGCAGAAAATTAAGTCTTATTTTTTTGTTTATTAGTCTTTTTTCAAAATCTTCATGAAATGGTGAAATTGTGATAGAAAAAAATAGAATAAAAACTGAGCTGTAAGATCTTCAAATTGGATTATATAGTAAACAAATTAAAATTAATCTATTGTAATATTAATTATTTTTAAAAATTTGTATTTGTCTGTCTCGGAGTGAATTTGTAGTAAAATTTTATGGATGTATGCTCTCTCAATCAATAATAATTTCAAAATGTACTTTCTTAATAAGATTATGAGCTGATAAGTTGTTGTTTTTTTTTTGTTTTTTTTTGAAATCCACTAAAGCAATCTTAAAGTTTTCTCAAGGCATTTTACCATGTTTATTTAACCTATGAAATTCTTTGTGACCCTAAAATATTTGTTCCCATTATATTTTTTCAACCCTCTGCGAGAAATTTCGGAAAAATTTAAAAAGAACCCGAATGAAACAGTAGTAAAAATTTAAAAATCAGGATATTCCAATATTAGTCAAAACGTCTAAACACACGATTTTTTAAATATTGGTAAACTGTCCAGATATTTTTTTAGCCTCAAAATAAATGTTAAGATCTGGAAATTCTAGACATCGAATTGCTCAAAAAATAAATACTACCCATATTTCAATTAATACTAAAGTATATCAAATGGTTGTATAATAATGGATATAATATTATATAGTGTAAGTGGGCTGGTATATATGTATTATAGTAAAGTCATGTGTTTAAGTCAGACCAGATTTTTTCATTAATTATGTATAATCGATTGGATGATCTGTCTATAAATAAAATGTTGATGAAATTTGGATGTCGATGTTTAGATCTGATTCCGCCCCCAAGGTGGGGGGTTCTCTTTGACACGGAGAGAATGAATCAAAAAGCAAACTGTTTAGATGATGTCTGTCTGTCTGTCTTGACTGAAACGAGCCGAGTGCTGGCTTATTTAGACATTCAAATTGGAACATATGTCCAAATAATTTGAAAGCGCATCGCCTCCCAAGTTCTGGATCGTTTATCGACTCCGCTACTTATCGGCGCCAAAGGTTAATAAAAATGAATCTAGTTGAGAGATGAAAAAAAAAATAATCGTGACAACCACATAATGGTCAGAAAATGCAACGCTCGAGAGGAAAGAAGGAACGCGCGATGAAAAATATGAAAAGCGATTAAAAATTAGTAGAAGACTTAATATCATCATCTAAAACAGAAACTCAAATAAAAAAATAAATGAACAATTTTTATAGCCTTGAATTCATTCTACTAATCACCCATTCTAAAAAAAAAATTATATAATTTTTTAAAAAATATTTTATAAAGAAATAATTTAATGGAAGAGTCATGTAATCATGAAATAATAATCTAACATACTCCTCGCAAAATTCATTTCTCTAGTTTTATAAAATAGTTTCTGATAATAAATAATTATTATATTTATATCCCACCTATTCAAACAATTTGCTTTTAAACTTGTTATTTTTTTTTCTTATGTTTAATTCCTACTTATGTTACTGTATCCAACTTAGATACTAGTTTGTATAAATTAAAATTCCTACATTAATAAAAATTTAAATCGATTTTTTTTTAATTAATTGATTCTTCGTTATTTAGGGAATAGATAGTGTGATATAATCCACTTAACTCAACATAGCAACTGAAAAATTTATTTATTATTTATTACTATCTTCACACAGCTGAATAATTTGTAACTAGCGTGAAATCAAAAACAATCAAAGTGTATTGATAGCACAACATAAAAATTACTAAATTACAGGATATACTTATCAAAAAAAAATTGTTTTAAGCGTGGCTTGGGTTAATATTCGGATATGTTAACTATTGTTTGTTGAATATACTTTATAAGTATAAAATCTGATGGAAAATTCTCCAAGTTATCATACTCTAATTGAGAGATATGAAATATTTTTCGTATTGCAAACAAATCTCTTTTGTGAAAAGTTTAAAAATTAAAGTATATCATATCAATAGAAGGAAATTATTTTCAAATAATATTTTTTTTTTTCATCAATATCAAAGTTAATATAAATATACATTGATACTTTAAGTAATAGTGTAAGTAATTAGATAATGGATCGAAAAGCCTTGAGCTTTGATTTCGTACCTGATGGTATTTATGTTATTATATTCCAAAGGAAACAAGTTGCAATCGGAGTATAATAAGTGTTCGTATTTTAAAAAAAATCTAGGCATTTTCTCTTTTCTGACATTTATTCACCTCGGCGATGATTTTTTTTTATCTATTTTTCTTTAAGAAGGTGAAGAGAGGGAGCCCTCTATTTAAATACAATAGGAAATAAATGAAATGTGGTGACCTCTTCTTGGCCGGAAACAAGTGAAATTTTATATCACCGAAACAATATACTAATTAATTAATTCAAGGTAGATATTAACGGATATATAGGGAGATGGAAAATCCACGATCCGGGTTATTTATTTTTATTATTTATAAAAAAAAAAAAACGAAAAAAATTCACGATTTGGCGTCAAGTTTCGTTCCCGAGACGATTAATGCGTTTCCTTTTGATATTCTTTACTTATTCAAATTATTAGGAATAAATTTAGGCGGAGTTAAAAGCGAGACTGATGAATGGTGAAAAAATCCTATCCATTCCTCGGACAATTGAGTTTTAAGAGGCAATGCACATGATAAATTTTATAAAAGAAGAAAACGAGAGAGAGAGATATGAGTATTTAGGTAGATGATTCATCAAACATTTGGAACCGTTCAAGTGAACATCAAACTGACATATCTTATGACATTGTAAAAATATCTATATATATAGGTGGATATGAAACCTTTATTAGAGACAAAATTACGTATTAATTTAGCCAAAAAAAAAAAAAATTGATAAATCATTGATTGTTTCAACAAATGCGGATGGGTCTCTTTTTATCAAATCTATTTAGAAATGAATTAATTGATTTTTTTAGTTAAAAATAAAATAAAATAAAAATACTGTTTGAAAAACACCGTACAGTGCTGTAAAAAAATATACATTATATTCTTTGAAACTACTTGTTGTGTTGCTATGTTAATCTTAGTTGCTTTTAAATGAATATTACCAATTTTACTTATGGAAAGTGGTGTAGGTTTTAGGTGAAACATGATGTTAGTTAATAGAGTAAAGGGTGTGTAGTTTCACAGTGAATGAAATAAAACTCAAAGAGGTTTATACAAACCCAATATATTTCGGATTATTAGTCCATCATCAGGAGTTTACAAGTTAATACTAATAATAATTGAACGAGTGGTCACTATTCTTGACATTCAAATCATGGTTACCAATATAACAAAATATAACATATAACATACATGTTATATTTTGTTATATTGGTAACCATGATTTGAATGTCAAGAATGGTGACCACTCGTTCAATTATTATTAGTATTAACTTGTAAACTCCTGATGATGGACTAATAATCCGAAATATATTGGGTTTGTATAAACCTCTTTGAGTTTTATTTCATTCACTGTGAAACTACACACCCTTTACTCTATTAATAATATTCAAAAAAGAAAGAATAGTAATTTTTTGTTTTTTAATATTATGTCGGATATGTCGAATAAATAAATATAACAACTTCAAAAAGTGTTGTATTTTGTTTCTTAAATAAATAATATATTTTAGAACACGCCTTTGAAATAACAAGATGGCGAAGGTGATTCCATTTTTATAGGCTTTGTTTAGTTAAATGATTGTATGTGTGTGAAGAGAACCTCTCACCGTGATTAATCCCGTACCTCTTTTTAGGCTGACTATTCGCTATTCGCCTATGACACACCCATTTCGTGTCCCACTGGACAAATTAAAACCGATATATTATACAAAAACATGGCTCGGTGTATCTGAACGGGTGGATGAAGGGTTTGGGGGTGAAGGGGGTTGGAAATGACCAGAAGCGCATCAATCCATCAATCGCTGCCACGCCTCCTGATACTTGCCACCCTCCACATGCCCTTCAACCACCCTTCGATTTCCATTCCTCAATCGGGCTACCTGTATAAACAACAACCTCCATTAATTAACACCCTATTACAAAATTTTACTTTAGAATAATACAAAATACAAAAATCAAAATTATAATAATAAAAGCGTTATAAATTTGTAAATTTTATATGCTCCGCATAATTGGACATTAAACAAAAATAATATTTCATGTTAATACTTGAAATTAGGAATGATTCTTTAATAGGAAGTTATATTGGGAATAAATATCATAATTTATTTTCAATATTCTTTGTTGATACAACCCCTGTTGAAGAGAACCCCTCAAAACTGAAATGTATTATATATATTTTATAAAATAGTTTCTATAAAAAAATTCAAATAGATATATCTAAACAAACGAAAGAAATGCTCCTCTATAAAGTGAAAATTAGCCAAATAAAAATTCACATACTAGGGTGCCTTTCTTCATTTCTAATTGTTTTAATTCAGGTCTCATTTAAGTTTGAGTTTTTTTTTAATTTAATCAAAGAAAATATATTTAAGTATTTTAATTATAAAAAATCTTATTTGGGAGGGTTTTCCTTCTTTGAGGATAGTCTTTACAAAGAATATTAAAAATAAATCATTTATTGGTATTATAATTTGGGATTAAAGAATCATTGCTAATTTCATCAAATAAACTATTGACATGAAATCTTATTTTTATTAATTGAAAATCTTTGTTTTGCCGAGAGAAGTAAAGTTGTTGATTCATAAAGATGATTAAAGATCTATTCTTATTTGTTTTTATTATACATTTGATTTTGAAATTTTGATTGTTTCAAAGTGAAATTTTGTAATTGATATTATTTTATTTATTTTAAAATAAAATTTAGAAGCATAAAATATATTTCTTGTTCAGGGGGGGGGGGGGTCCCCTATAATCTCTACAAAAAAATACTAAAAAAAGTATATATATTTATAATATTTTTCTTTGAGTAATGCTATTATAACTTGGTATTGTAGAATCATTTTATTCATAAAATGCGGATAAATTATTTTATTTTTTTAGAACTTTCTTCAATAAAATTGTTCTAGTACATTCGGAGAGTTGGAGAGCCAGTCAGCATTTATTTCGCAGTCCGTTCTGTATCATCGTTTTATTTCTCTTTTCTCCCCTAAACTTTCTCATCACCCTTCTCTATTGATAAAAGGAGTTTTCAATAATCGAAGGAAATGATTAAATTTGGAAATTCAATTTTATATATAAAATCAATTTACGGAATGAAAGTTGATAATGAATATTTACAAGTTGGAAAAAAAGAAGTTGGGGTGGATGTAAAATGTAAAAATTAAATTTCAATGAAATGGAATGTGATTTCTTTTTAGGTGAAGGGTGGAATATATATATATATATAAACTGGATCCGATAAATGGATGGATGGATTGGTTATTGGTTTCGGTTTGCTCGGTGTTTCCCTTCGTCGGTTCAATATTCTTAAGTCGAATCAACCCTCCCCGTTGTCCCTTAACCCCTCAAGGTTCAACAAGTTAAAAGAAAAGGAAAATGAAAGAGAAAGTGAAAAGGCTAGGAGAGGGTTGGTGAAGCAACATTGCATTTCCATAATTCATCCAATCCAATCGAGGGATTTAAATAATTAAGCAAATGTATTTAGTTGAGAGAGTACGAGTACTAGTACTGACGGCTTCAAGTGCCGTCCAAATGGCCCTCCATTAATGACACAAAGGGACGTATTGTGTTGCACTTGGCGTTATTTTGGACACTTTTTTCGATGAACCGGTTAAAGCTTTTAGCGTACAAATAAAAATTCCGTTAAGAGAAGCAGGGGGACACTGTCTTCCATACAGGGTTATGCAGTAACAAGTATTTGAATTACAAAATACTAATTGCTATACCAACCAGTTACAGCGCATAAAAATAAGTGGTTCTTCTATTTTGTTACTTATTTTTTGATAATTGGTATATTAAGTCAAAAATAAAGTAATTACCAAAAATAAACATAACTAATCTTAAATGTTCATTTTTTAAGCATAGTTTTTATTACATTTTTATAGTTTTTCTTTTTGGGGAGTCCTTGAGCTTCAAGGATTAAGGAACCTACTATTTCGATGTAATAATCTTGTTTTTCTTAAAAAAAATACTTTTTTAAGTGAATCTCCAAATTATGTAAAGGTAATTAATCAGCTTTTTCCATCTCATTGTGAAACCTAATGGATCTAATAGTTTTTGATATAATTGATATTTTAAATCTCGTTACTCATCAAATGTAACTTGCATATCCTTGCTTTTTATTGAATACAGCACCCCATCGATAAAATATGATAAATCCGCTTTGCAGATTTATATTACCCTGTAGGGCATAAAGATCAGCGCTACAATTTCTGTCCTTAACTTGTTCCATTTATTGCAATGTGTGTTTCTATGTCTTCTGTTAATTGACATCGCTTTAATTGGTCAGACTGACTCTGAACCTTCCAAGAAGAAGCCGGTCTTCTGCTCCTCCAATGCGCTCCTCACCAGGATTATCGGGATTTTCACGTAGAAATCCTGGATAGCAAAATCTAGGAAGAGAACTAGACCTACGACTCGGTCGTTAGCTAAAAATTTATAGTAATCAGCTGATACCGAGAGAGAACAAGCCTTACTGCTCCGAGAAAACCTGAACCGGAGGAATTCCAAACAATATCCAGAACTAATAAAGAAATAATACATTTGTTATTTCAGACGTATTGTAATAAAATATAACAATTCAATCAACTAAACAAATCTTCCTCACTAGAAATTATTATTTAATAATATTGATTATCTCAAAAAATCTTCACACTAGTGCCCAAATTTTCTCTTATTAATACATTATTTTGCCAAAAAAATTGAATCTTTCTTCAAAAGTTGATAAATTTTGCTAGAAATAAAAAAGTCATTCATCTCTGTTAGTATCAAAGCTTTATGGCTATAGAGCCCTCATATTATTGGCAAGTGTCAGGTCATTGAATCCCAAATAAAACACTAGTGTGATTACGCTTATAGCACAACTCACCAGGCGACCATAGTAGTCATCCAAAATGTTTCACTTTTATTTTTTGTTAATTCGTGATAAGAAATATCAGAAAAGTGGGATAAAATCACTTTCAAACATTTTTTTTTCTTTTAATTCCGCAACCAATGAAAAAACAAAATAGAAAGTTGGTTCTTAAATTAAAATGTATGTATTTTCATTATGAACAAGTAATTAGATTTTCTCGAACCCGGGACTCCTGCTTAGAATGCTAGGGAATCGGATTAGCCGAGAGCTTAAAGACACTAGCCTTCTAAGCAGGAGTCCCGGGTTCGAGTCCGAGTCCCTGCATTGATATTTGACCGGCTATAATCTGATTCCTAGTCACCAATCCGTCTGGCAAGCGTGGTGACTTAATGCCAACCCCCTTCCATTTGATGGAAGAGGCCTATATTCAGCAGTGGATTGTCGCTAGCGACAGGCTGATGATGATGATGATGAATTAGATTTTGCAGCTTATTGTTTTAGTAACTCCAGTGTTGATGGATGAAATTAGAAAGACTGCGGTGTCCCGCGGTGGTCGGGTCGTTGCCTAAATGAAGAGAAATATCCTATCACGATCCAGAAAAACACGAGATCTAGTTTTACTTACAGATTTACATTAATCTAAACCACATATCAACATCATCCATTTCTCAGCTTTCCACATCCTTCCTTCCTTCCAGCTTTTGAACTGTTCGGGTGAAATTTGGCACGAAATTTTGAATAAATAAAATTTATTTTTCTAACGGGTTTCACTTATCTAGCTCAAAATATGTGCAGGAAAAAACCGCGAATTAAATAATAATATTTATTGCCCTTCTTTTCTTTAATCAACTAATTTAGGGTTTCTTCCTGAAAAGGTATAATCATGTTGTATTTTAATCAAATGAAAAAATCAATGTGTGTGGTTTTTTCAGCATTAATTAGTGTAATTTCCAATATTATTTCTTTGTCTTGGATTTTATTTTTATTTTTTTATACATTTTATCTCTCTGTTTAAATATGTAGAAAAGCTTCTCCCTCATTCGCTAAATAAATAATTATTATTCGCTGCAAAATTGATTGATTTAATAATTTGTAAACAAATCCCCCTTGTTTATTATTAATTCGTGGCCAGATGCACTTGAAATGGATTCATTTAAATAATTGAATGCATTTCTCGTCGCTGTTATTAATAATAATCCTTAGCACAACACCTGTTCAATCAATGTTATTTAATTATAACGTTTAGGCTCAAATCGAATCCATGTCGTAACTGAAAAAAAAATTATGTCCGGAAATACAAACAGCGCGATTAGCATAACTCATGGATATATTATTTTTCCAGGGTGTCAAGTACATAATTTTCGAGGCGATTTTTCTGACATTATCGCGATCATTAAATTATAACAGGGCGGTTCGGAGTTGTTGTTGTCGAGGGGTTGGGCACCACCTGACATTTAACCGAAAATAATTAAATTTTATTATTTATTTATTATATGGAATGTGTTAACATAATAATTAATAGTGGTTAATAAGAATTAGTCGTACAAAACGATTCTAAAATATTAATTATAATAACCAGTTTTTTATTTTGTTCGCACCGTAAACAAATCGCATAATGAATTATTCAAAAATAAAAATTATGAAGTTCGTTTTGTTCACTTTGCATAAAGAAATGAAATCACGGTTTTATGATTCAAAAATTGGCGGCTTTAAAATAATTACTAACCTAAAACAAAAAAACAAGACCAAGAAAATAGCCAATGTTATATTTTTTAAATAATATATACAATTTTACGTCTGCGCATTAAAATAATTGAATTATTAAGTGACATAATTTTAAATTAAATAGTATTTAAAAGAAGTACAGCCTGTAATCCTTAATTTAACCTCAATTATATTTAAGCTCTTAATGTATTGTCTCAAAATATTCAAAAAAAAGTATGAAATATACACGCGATTAATTATTTTTTCACTTTTAGAAATAAATACAATGTGAAAATAAAAAACGACAGCATGAAGTGCTTGTGAAATTTCTATTATATGTATTTTATGAATGTAAATAAATAATCCTTTATCAGAATTTCTTAACATACTAAGACATTATCTGTTAGAGGACAATTTTGATTTTTTTGTAATTTATGTCTATATATCTTCTGGTCTATAAATATATTAAAATAAATTATGCTTAATCATTGCTTGTTTCATTTCAATTTCAATCTGGGTCACATTTGGTAAATTGTTTTTTTCAAGAAATTTTCCTCTCTTAAAACAAAAAAAAAATGTTTTCTAGGTTTAATAAATTTTCTTGTAACGTCATTATACGATTAAATATTTATTAGTGTATACTACCTGGATTTGTTATAATAAAATCAAAACATCATCATGATTTCACACGCCGAAAATTCTGTACGTTCGTAATATGACATTTTCTGTACAATTTTATTTATGTTAATCATATTACTATGTGTGCCATTGTTTTAGAATCCTCGAATTTCAGGTTTAATAAATATTCCACACAATATAGAAATCAAAAAAATTACGAGATTTTTTTTGTTTTCAAGAATATAGTTTGGGCATCCTTAATAAAAAGATGTCTGGTTACATGCCTGTTTAATTACTAGATCAGAGCAGTAATAGATAATAAAAAAAAAATAGGACAAAGCTGAACACTGATTTATGAATCCATCCGCGACTGTTTTCAGCTGCTTGATACTCATGCGGAAGCACAAATAGTCCGAAATATCTTTTGAGATTCAGGCTAGAATTCTTTCAAATTCAATCATCTAATCCAATTAATTGACTGTTAAATCAACATTATTTATTCTAAATATTGAATTTTAAGTCTCTGTGTCTTTAGATATATTATCTTAATAAGCCTTTTATTTACGTTTTTTTTTATTGTACTGAAAAGCAACAAATTCAAATATTTTAAATAAAAATTTAAGCAATGACAAATGTGAATAAGTAAAATAGTTCTTTGTTCTATTTATTTATTTTTTAAGTGGCACTTAGTTCTTTCGTCCGTCATTTTCGTGCATCCAAATCAACCGGGGAGTAAATCTCCAAGCCTGCGCGCACGCAACAATATTGTGCAAGATAACACTTGCGTTTTAATGACGATATCACGCGATCGTCATTAGGGGGAGGGGGCTGACACTTGTGAATAAGAATAATCATAGGGTAATTTATAGGTAGCCAGCCGGAAAAGAGAGGGTTGTCCGTTGGCCGATTAATGATGAGCATTCGTTGGTTATCTCACCAGGCATACGATTAAGGGCTCATGGGTCTTCATGCTAATCAGGGCCACCCGCAAGTCGACCCGGGCCATTTGTCAAAAATTACAATCGCGCCTCTCACCTCAGCCCTACCCTGCGGCCAAAAACCAACCAACCACTTTCCCATACTCTACTTTCAAAAGTCAAAATAGAAGAAATTCCCCTCCACCCCCTCTCACTTCCTGTACAATGATTAATTATCTGTTATAACGAAGAAACTAAACAAGACACAAACCAATATAGGTACTTTCTATATATACACTCTACTTTCGTATTTATTTAAAACACTTGGGGCGAAATCCCATGAATTATTACGATTAATTAAAATATCTTAAATTGAAGGAGACAATAAAAGAAAGTGTATTTTGCTGGAAAAATAAATTTTTAATTGATTTATAACGAGACTATACTAGTTTCCTGTGAATCAATTGTAATAGACTGATGAAGAGGACAAAGCCCTCGAAACTATAGTCTTGTTATAAATAAATTAAAAATTTATTTTCCCAGCAGAAGACACACTATTTTATTGTGCTACTGTCGGCAAAGAAACTTTCAATTTATTATAAAAAAAAATTTAATCTTTATAGATTTTTAAAAATATTTGATTCAAATTTTCATTTATTGTAAAGATTACTCATGAAGATTTCAGGGCATCAAATATACTTAAATATTAATTAAAACAGGAATAGCAGGGAATTGGATAATAAATAAAAAACAGAGTTTTTATTAAATGGGCCAGACGTTTCGTCGATTTATTTCGACTTACTCAGTGGCTAGAATGTTAAAATAGGAAATCAGAAAAAATTTATAAATACATTGATTACAAATAACTTTCTTTATTTAAATTTATTTGTAATCAATGTATTTATAAATTTTTTCTGATTTCCTATTTTATCATTTCAGCCACTGAGGAAGTCAAAATAAATCGACGAAACGTCTGACCCATTTAATAAAAACTCTGTTTTTTTCATTTATTATCCAATTCCCTGCAATTCCTATTTTAATTAATAATTATTATGGATGCGAGTGATATACTGATACTTAAATATTTTTGTATTAATGGCTAAGTCTATCCTCAAATTAATCTTTATAATCTGATAATTTAGATTTCAAATTTAGAGTCATTTTTATTTATGGTAGATCTTGAATGTAATTGTGAGATTTACTTGAATTTTCTTTTATATCTAGAAGTAAAAAATATCCAAAAGACTCACTCATTACATCTAAATGAATGGAAATCCCATCTCCTATACATAAATAAACGTTCTGAAGTTATCAACAGGAGATGAGAATCCCTTTAAATGGGATTTTTTAGGCGGGGACTCCGGGTGGAGTTCGCATCGTGCAATTATAAATAATTGCAAATGTCTAGACAATCTCCTATTAACATTCATCCAAGGCTAAAAGGCGCTTGCAACGCTTCGATCCACCGGATGACGTTTCGGGGTGCGAGCAAAAAAAAATTAGAATCAAAAAATCTTAAGTTCTCAATTAATAAACGTAATGCCTTTGCTTGTCGGTTAAGTTTTATTTTTATCGCTTATCGGTTTATCCATGTATAAGTTTGCATGTTTGGATTTTCTTTATTTATTTATCAGTATAATTTATTCGGTCGTTTTTACCATGTCGTCATTTTTCTTCTGGCTCGGCTCAGATTCTTCATCGTGGACTCGTGATATGTGTGTGTTGTTGTCAGTCGGGGTGTTTTTGTGTTTATTCCGGGCTCTCGAGGGGTGACATCGGGATCCTCGCCTTGAGTCACGCGTGACACGCTTCTTATCAGTGCCACCCCCCGTGCCTCGTGTTCACGCCAGGATGGCTTAATCCGCGACCACAAGAGTTATGCCCTCGAGTCAAACGCCAGGCCTCCTCATTTATTAGACCCTCGGACATATTCGAAACAACTTAAGACTGCAATCAAATTTTTAAATCATTCCATTTAGAAAGAAAAAGTGAAAACTTTTTCAACACTCGGTACACTGTAGTTTTAGTGATTTGGCATTTCTTTGTCAGCGAACAGAAAAGTTTTAACTTCACAGTGTAAGGTGCAGTTTATTAGCCCAAATATACATCACGAATCCTAGGTCCTAGTTAAAACTGTTCGATGCCTTCCCAGGCGGAGTTCTATAGGGCCCGAGCTCCCCTGAAATTATCTTGTTGAACTTACGTATGAATTTTATAACCCGTTTTTAGTAAGAACGCGTTCTTACTAGTTAAAACGCTTTTTGCTGTATACCTTTATGGCAACTTGAGTTTACTGATGTTGGTTGAGTTTGGTTCAAAGGTCTACAATCCTAATTTTTGACATTCGGTCTGTGTGTCAAAAATTAGAAGAAAAGTTGTAGAAGATGTAATTTTTGATATTTTCGTTTAAAAAAATTTGAAAATAAATACACGAAATAAGCCGGAAGGTTAAAAATGAAGATGCTAAGCCTTTGAACCAAACTCAACCAACATCACTAAGCTCCAGTTGCCATAAAGGTATTCAGCGAAACGCGTTTTAACTAGTAAGAACTCGTTCTTGCTAAAAACGGGGTTTTTGCTGCAACATATATATAATAATTATATAAATGTTTTTTATGGCCTCTGGACATATCCCATTTGGTCAGATCCTAAAGAAATATTTTTATTTTTATATTTTTGTATATGCGTGACTCTGTGTAATTGAGTGTAGGAATCCCGGATTATAGCTCGTTAAATTTTTGAGTTTAGAGGGGCTTGAAACTGGGCATCCTGCTTCTTGGGCAAAGACTCTACTCACTCGACCAAACTGCTTTCGATCAATTTCTCCTCTTTTCTCTGGTAATGCAAGGGTCTTTCAAGTGCTGCATCTTCTCGGTGCACCTTTTTTTGCTCTCGATTAAATCACTGTTTTCTATAAGAACATTACTAAAGAATGCAAATACTCTCCAAGTATGGCACAAAAAGAAGAGAAAATTTAACTTTGTTATTTTCCTATATTTCCGCGAGGTCTCTTTCCTTATTGGATAGTCGTATAAAAATGTTCAGTTTAGAAAAAAAATCCCCGTTATCTTTAATAACAATAATCCACTCTGCGAAGAATTTGATGCATTTTTGTTTTTCTGATTGGACAAAAAAAAATTACACAAGGAAACACGAAAAGCATGAAAATAACTTTTGTGTAATAAAATTGGTGGATTTTATATCTATATATTTTTTTCTCTTTATACATTTCTCTGGTTTTTACAAAGACCCGAAGGTCTCCTTTTATTAACGAAATAAAAACCCACTTATTTGGACATTTTGGCTATAATAATAAAATAATCCTTCTTTTTTTGTCAAGAGCGCTTGACAATATTCAAATGGAGATAGAGGGTGGGGAAGAGAATGGCAATATAATAAAAAAAGAAAAAATCGCTAAGCTAAGTAGCCGATGAGCTTCAATGAATGAATGATATCAGGACAAGGGCCTTCGAAGGAGGTCCTTGGGCCCCTGGGACACCGGGCACCTTTGAGCAGCGACTATTCTCTTTCGTGAAATTGTCCTCGAGGGATTGTCCAAATGAAAGGACAGCAAGCATACAGGACCATTTCTTTGAACCCACGAGGATGGGTAACCACCTGCCCCCTCTCTTTAAAGACAACTCTGTCAATGGTGACTAATCGCTCGCTCCCTGTTATCCTGTTTGAAAACCACTTGAGAAACCCTCGACGAAATTGATATTAGTAATATTTATTTAATAGGGTGGGCGGGTGCGATGGGGGGAGGCATGAACTCAAATGGTGTATTTTATTGCCCTGGACCAATCCACTAAGCGAAAGATTTCCTATAAAAAAATAAAAATAAATAATAACTAATGTGAAAAATTTCATCATCAAATCGAAAGGAAGTTATAAAAAAAATAAATAAAAAGTTTACGATACTTTTAGTAATTTGGATTGGCCTAGAAATTTTGAAATTTTAAAAAATTATCGATAAAAACCAATTTATAATCTAGTTAATTCGGGTTGAATGATAAATGACTATAAGCCAATGTATTCCTAAAAACAAATTATTTATTTTAAAAATTATGTACAGCTTTGATATTAGTTTTCTATATACAGAGATTATATTTAATATAATAAAAAAACAAACATAATATAATTACCTAAAAAGAAATTGGTTTTTATAGTTTGTTTTCTGGTATTCAATTTTTATCTTTTTATATTTTAAAACAAATTTTATAACTTTAATATTTTAAACTAGTTTTCAAGCCGTCAGCCATTAACAAATTTTAATAAGTTTTATATTTGACATGGATAGCAGTGGGACCAACTTGATAGGCCCAAAATTGTACGCGGTTAAATATGAAGATATTTTACAAGCATATGAGTGTTCTGTAAAAATATTTTAATTTTTATCAATTAATAATTTTAAACTTTGATTTTTTTAAAACATTGTTACATTATTTTTTTGATTCTTCTTCTTTAAGTGCCATACTCGATTACGAGCGTCGTCGATTACTATGGAGAGAGCATCCTCTCCATTGTAATTTTCCTGGGGAAATTTTTTTCACAGGGGTGGTTTCTCATTGCCTTCCCCTGAAGGAATCAGATTATAGCCGGTCAAATATTTGCAGCGAGTTGGGTTTGAACCCGCCCTAGCTTGATTAGAAGGCATGCACTTTAATCACTCAGCCAACCTGACACCATTTTTTTGATTAATCTATTATTATTTATTTAAAACTGAAGGCAGACAAGGAATGAGGGAATAATGGAATTGGAATAATTATCGGAAAAGAGATTTTTTTTATTAGTTTTTTCCTCTTATTAAAAACAAGGACTAAAAATATGATCAAGGACAGTCGATGGTGGAGAAGTAATCTCCGAAGTCGAAGCTCAAATACAATGTATACTGAATAAAGTCATGGTTATACATTGCTAAAAATTGACATCCCGATAGATAAGTACTTATACATTACTATACATATACTAAATACATTATAGACTATTCAATTCGGGTCCAGCTAGAGGATTTTGGCAGAAAGTGCACAGTAGTGATGTCACAGAATTGTAATTTTCGTTGCGTTTGAAATAAGTTTCTAAAGCGATAAAGCAAATGAATTTTCGACTAAAAAAATTGAATGAAATTTTTGTGTTTTTACGTAAATTTTTTTTAATAATAATTATATATTATAGAATCGATCTGAGCCAATAAGAATGGAATTAATCCGATTTGATTGGAAATGAAATTCAAATCATGATGTAATTAATATTTTCTTATTGGTGAAATTGTTATCCTTCGGGTCGAAATAGAAAATGTCCAACTCTTTCATAGATTTTTTTCAAGACACCTATGTAGGTGGAAACGATCGTGTTAACTGGCTGGTTGTTCCCCAAAGAAACCAATCGCCGGCGCTCAATTCTTCAGGGGATTTGCTTGCCCCCTTTTTAAAGGCCCTTCAATTCTCAACGATCATGTTTCACACTGCTATCGGTTTCCATCTCGGGGAGTTCATCAAAAGAAGAAGAAGTGGAAGGACGAAATCCTTTTAGGAAGGATCTATTTGTCCGCTTCTTTTAAAAATTGTATTTCAATTTTACCAAATTTGTCAATAGTAGATTATTACAAAAAAATATAGAATTTCGGAAGATTTCCTTTTATCTTCTGTCAGCCTAACAAAATAAGGGTCTGTAAATTTAAAAAGATACACGTATCTTAATGTTTACTTAGCTTTTATTTGAAATAAGGAATGACCTATCACTTCTACCCATAAAAAATACTAATTACCTACTCAACGATTGAAATTTCATTTCAGCCAAATTACGTTTTCACATCATTTTCAAAAGATATATAAGGTCGCAACTTTTGTAGATTCCGAATCAATTGTTGTAGAATACAAAATGCCTACAGAGTGTCTAAGATGGTCTTCACTGAAAAATAATCAAGTAATTGCTTTATATAGTATATTGCCTAATTTTCAAGATCTATAGCCTCGAATATCTTCTTTTTAGAGAGAAATGTTAATCCTGCCAGCAACGCTGTCAACCTAGAGCACAAATATAAATTAATTTTATTTGCAGTGCATTGTATGACAAGTTGCCTACATTGCAGGCGAGATTAATATTTTTCATTTCTGAACATACAAAACAGACACTTATCAGATTAAAACTGTTGTAATAAACCAATAACACATAATGTTCTTAGACAGTCACTGACTCTAGAGTTAGCCTCGCCTGATGTTGCTGGGAATAAATCGGGTGTTTTCAAAATGCCGAAGGCGTTAGATCCAAAGCATGAAAATGAATAGCCTAAATGTTATTGTTCGTTATAAAAAAAATTAAAATGAAAGTTCACGATATCAGTATCAAGTTCACCAATAAATTTTTCAAAAATCTTGAGTATATAGTAGGGTGGTCCTTATTTTGGGTATTTTCGAATTTTTACGCTGACAAGGGTTCCATATGGTTCGAAATAAATAAAAAAAATATCCCCCAAGTTTCAAGTCTCTATCTCAATTATAACCTGTGCCTCCAGTGATGTAAATTTCTCATCTAAATTACATGGAGAGGCGACTGTGGGTCAGTGGCTAGAGTGTTGGGTCGCTGACTCGAAGATCGCTGGTCGGCAGATAGATATTTTCAGTCGCCTCCTCTTGGAAAGTAATGGCAACCTACCAAGAGTATAATTGCATAGTAACCTCTCCAAATTAGCCGTTCGGAATCGGCGTTAAAAAGTTGGTCCCATATATTTGTGTAAAACAACTAAACACGCTCAGCACAGGTATATGTGGAGAGGAGCCGACACCAGTTTCTGGTATGGCACTCGAAGAAGAAGAAATTACATGGTGTTTTTGCCATTGAAAGATCAATGTTTTATTCCGGCCGTAGTAATGGTTCAAAAAATGTGAAACTCTCTAGACTTACTCCTTATAATTGTAGCTATCCCTCAGGATTTTTACAGATTTTTAGCTATTATAATTTTAGAGTCAATAACTTAATAACACTAAGTCATAGCAGTATTTTATCTAGCTGTAACTCCAAAATTATAATAGATAAAAATTTATACTAATTCTGATGAATAGCTACTATTATAAGGATGAAATCTACAGAGTTTCAAATTTTTTGAACCATTACTTTGGCCGGAATAAAGAATTGATATTTTAATGCCAAAAACCCCATGTTTATTTAGATGAGAAACTTACATCGCTGGGGGCACAGGTTATAATTGAGATAGAGACTTGAAACTTAAGGGATATTTTTTTTATTTATTTCGAACCATGTGAGCCCTTGTCAGCGTAAATATTCGAAAATACCCAAAATAAGGACCACCCTAGTATACAGTCTTATAAGAGTAGTTTGACAAATCCATCTAACTCTATCCCATGCTGATTCTTTTACTTGTCCAAAAATCACACCTGCCAGATTTTTTATTATCTTGGAGAATACTAGGACTTTCCCTTCTCTTTACCCTCTAAAATATCCCTTAGCGAATCCCCGTGTTTTGACGTATGTTCTCTCAGTTGAGCTCTTCTTCTTTTCTGCAGATTATCTCACAATGTTCTCTTTTGTTTAATTTGTTCAAATTCCTCTACTCTAATTATATTCTATTTTCTAATAAAATTGATTAAATTTGAGAAAAGAATATTGAAATGTATTTTTCCAGCAGCCCGAAATAGCGGAGTGTTTATCTAAGAACTCGAACCCTTGCTCAAGGGGCCAAAAGGGCATCTGTTTGTGTTTGCGTGTTCTTGGGGGTTAGGAGGGGGGATGAAATCGTGAAGGTTGAAATATAATTGTTTCAACCCTGAGATTTATATTTAGCGTCGCTTGTCTGATGTTGCTGCTGATAAAGCGTCGTTAATTAGCCTGGATCTTTTTATTATTAGGGCTCTAGGGCTGATGGACACTATATGGACTCACTCCATTTTTATGGATGATATTTCCATGGCATATCGCGTGGGAAGCCTTGTTATTTAAACGCGCCTTTGGTTCGTTTTTATTTCCAACCGCCCGAGATACCATCTTTATTTTTGACTCATTAATCCGTTGCATCTTTCTCCTCTATGTATTTATTATAGTGGGTGTGTTGGATGTGTGAGAGAGAGAGCGCAAGCTTCGGTATCCGATTGCAAATATCTACATATGATAAATTGTTCAACTAATCAGCAAAACTCTCCGAGCTATTAATTAGAATATTCGAGGAATTCATCGCTATGCATATGCGGGGGATACCTATGCATCCACTCTTATTGTTTCTCTCTCTCTTGCACTTCCATGATATTTATTTATTTATTATATATTGCATACGTTTATTTTTTTGTTTTGTTTTCAATCATATCAGTAAAGAAAAATCCTCATAAATCCATTTGGATTTATCTTTCGTTGGTTTTGGTTGTTTAATTAATATTCTCAAATAAGGTATATGACCTGGTCAGGATCCACCAAAATGAGGATGATATAATATAACAATAAAAAGTCATAAAGGGTCCGATTAAAATCGTTGTTGAAACAAGAATTCATAGAGAGGATCAAAAAGGAAAAAAAAGAAGAGAAAAGTGTAGAATACTAAATAAGTTTGTGAAACTTTTAGGAATTTATAACTATTTGGATATTAGCTTTACATTCAACTGTTAAATGATTGTTTAAGGCAAAGCGATCGAAAATTTAAAAAAAAAATTATATTTAAAAAACCAATTTTATTAAGTATTATGGATGTTTAATCTATAGTGTTTAATTGTATTTAAAATAATTTCTGAAATAAAATAAAATTTCAGAAAAAAAAAATAAAGAAAATTTCAGAATAATAGCAAATGGATTTGATCTCTTTGAAATTTATAACAATTCGGATATTAGCTTCAATTGTTGAATGATTATTGAAAAAAACGAGCGAGAATTCAAATTTAAACTTTTTTTTCTATTTTAATAAAGTTAGATTAATCCTAATATTGATATTAGGTTCTGTTATACAGATGTTTACCATATATATTATAAATAAACTATTTATAAAAATGTAAATAAATATAGATATATATTCATTCTCATTCAGATGTGAATATAATCTTCTTTGAAATCATATACTTTGCATATTTGGCATATTTATCCGTTGAAGCATTATTTATTTGGCTCCTACATGGTTTCTAGTAATGTATTCATTAAGGAGCCCTAATTTTCGAATTTTTATCCCTAGTTTCATCAAGAAAGGTGACCTTAGTGCTCTAGGATCCTCACTCTGTCTCTTTCTCTGTCTGCCTTCTATTTATTTATGGTTACATAGAATTTTTGACACTGAGCCCCCTTTTTATTTGGATAATATTCAAATGTTGATTTCCGTCGCGTCGCTTGACTATTTCCGGTTTTAATCATCTACGTTGTCTTATTTCCATTTTATTTTATTATTTATGAGCGAAACCTGGAAAGAGGAGAAAAAGCGCAGCCAGACGTTTGTCATTAACATCATCAAGGTCCATTTGGAAGCAAAAGACCCCTTTAATAGAAATTACTTAATAGCCTGGCGACGCGATTTATTAAAGGAGGAAATGGATCGGTGGACTTCGAGAGAAAAAAAAGAAAGAAAAAAAAACAAGATCGCTATCCCTTGCGAAATTCTTCAATTTTCTGCTCTCGTTGTTGTTTGTTGGTGTGTTTTTCGCTTGAAATAAATTTCTCTTCTCCTTTTTGATTTTAAATCGTCGCCGATATATTCCCGGAGATAACTCGAATGAATGTTTTCAAAGGCCTATTATAAGGCGCCGAGGAAAATTCCATATTAATCATCATTTAAGAATTAATGAAGAATTTTGTGCGAAATTTAATATCCAATGTTGACTAATTAATAAATTTATGCATTCATCACATATGATGTGACATTAAGTATAAATCATTGATTAGATAGAAATTATCAGATTCTAATTACAATAGATTAAATTCAGGATATTAATTGAGGAATTCAAATAGGTAATTATCCACTGAACTTAGTATAAAGTGAGTTAGCATTTTATAAGATTAATCGTGATAATTATTTTTATAATTCACTTTAAACGTGAAGTTCAAAAATTACATCGGTTCTAATAGCTAAAAAATCCACTAATTAATTACGCATGAATAATCACAGATGTTCACTCACCCAATTATTTATCTATCCTTGTGAATTATGAACTACCTAAGGCTTGGAGTAGTACTACAAGTAGGCAGCTGACACTATCTGAAAAGAATTATAATATTATTTCATTTTAAACATTTCGTAACTGTTTTAGTTTAAATTTTTAGTTAATATAAACTAGCATTTTAATTTTATTATAGAGCTCGATAACCCCTCTTATTGCATTTATAATGAATTTAATTTAAATAATTTTTCTAAATCTTACACTGTAATTTCTATAATAATAAAGTCATTAAAAATAGAAAAAAAACTTAACTTCCATGTAAATATACGCATCATAATTATGTCATATTATTATTATTATTATTTAGAAAATTTTTAAAGAAAATAAAAAAGATATTTTTGGTCGAAATCGAAGAAATATCCAAAAGTTTATTTAATATTTTCATGTCATCGATTTTTAAAAAGTTATTTTTTGGAGTTTTTTTTTTGGCTTTTCGGCCTTTCTATCCATAAGCCAATTTACTATACTTATTATATATTTTTAAAATTTGTCTCTATCCAGGGATCAGACATTAGCCGGATGCCTCGAGTCGGTTAGCAGGCTGGCACGCTAACCCCTAGCCTAACCCGGCCCCATATTTATTTATTTTTTAGTTAATTTCAATTTTTTGTTTATAAAATTATTTATCTTATTTAATGATAAAAAATTCCTGAATTTTTATAAAATTTGATAAATCAATTTTTAAAATCCATTTGATAATATATTTGATCAAGGGAGGTATATAATGGTCTGCTAATGATTTCACAAATTCATATATAATTTTTTTTTATCTAAAGCTTTTTTTGTTTCTTTCTGGTGGAGAAATAAAATGGAATGGTCCGTCATAATAAAAAGATACCTATTCATTTTGATAAAATTCTGTGGTGGAAACCGAGGAACAATAAAGTGGCGGTTATCAACGTGGCAATTGCTTATCAAAGGTGGAAGTGATCTTTGGCCTATGAATGCGTTTGATAAAAATGATGTCGATTTAATTAAAAATGCCCAGCGATCCTATTAAAAATAGCAAAAAAAAAACCGGTGCAATAAAGCCATAAAAGCGCAAGGCGAAGGTACAAAAAAGGAGTTTTTCGCTTGAACCCGTTTTTCAGGCCCTTCGAGACCTTTTCACTCACTCCACACGTCTTCTCCGGATGATAACAGAAGATGTTCATCTCGGTCACCACGTGCCAATCATGTTCATGTGCATGATCGTGTCCCGGAAACGTGCATCCGTCAATATTTCATCATATGGAGAACACAAACTCCTTTTTCAGTAAGAAAAAAATCTTGTCATATTATAAATAATACAGAGAAACTCTCTCTCTAAAAAAAAAAATAATACCTAGCTGGAGTTCATGTCGGTCGGGGCTTTAACTAGCTCGTTTAATTGTAAAATACATTTCAATTTGGGTCTCTAAGGCCCTTTATAGCAACATCCGAGGAGCAGACCAGCATAAATGGCAGCAAAAGAAAACTCTATTGTCAATTCGAGGATTAATTAACCACTTGCCATAAGAATAGATTAAACGCCATTAATAATCCAGCGCATCACTCTTCATTCTCCGAGAGAGTTGCATTTGTAAAAAATTTTCTATCATGAATTTATTTTCAGTATTCGAAGAATAAGACCATATTTGTAAATATTTAATTATTTATATTTCAAATTTCCCGGGCTCAAATTTTAAGGTTAATAATCTAGCACTTATGCTCAAAAATTAATTTTTAAATTTACAAATTACTATTTTTTATTTAGGTCACTATTAGTACCTTTAAGTCGTGATAGTTTTTTGTCTAATATTAAATTTAATTAATTGATTTGACTAAAGTAGTAGGCATTGTTTAAAATCGAAAAAGTGGGCTTGTTGGAGACTTTAACTAAATGATAGATTTAACTATTTTTTCCTTTACCTTATACACTATGTGTTCTAATGGTTCATATTACGATATATGGGTTCTTAAACAAATTCACTTCCCAGCTTTGTTGAAATAATTTATTTGATTAACTCGGTTAAGTGGAAATGCTTTGCAAAAGGCATCTGATGGTTTAATAGAATTAGAAAAATACTCCAGTTTTGCAATAGTGAATTTTATTTTTTCTCTAGACACCTGTCAATTCTTAAAATAGTATTAGGTGAAGTAAAGAGAAAGCAATTAAATGAATATTTCGAGGGGTGAACCGTGACCTAATATCGTGTACACCTACTTCCACTTCCACTTTCATTTCCAAGTAGAAGACAATAGATGAAGGGCCATTATCTAATGAATTCCAAAATAATTCCAAAGACGTTTACACCTCGTTTCCTCCTCTCATCCATCGCGGTTCACCCTTCGGATTATTTTCATTTTTCATTTAATTTAATTTTTAGAAGTTTAGATATCAAATTAACAAAATATATATTTGAAATATAAAATATGATCGGTTTTAGATAAAAATAATTACGTAAGGAGAAAATTGTTTCTTACATAATGGCATTAGATGTCAATATTCTGTAGGTAATTATATTTATTTCAAACCGTTAATTGTAAAGGACATATACATACAGATATCTTGCTAATGACAACATTCTAATGTTGTTGTGTTGGCACGAAAGGTACCTATACAAAAACTCGACTAAAATTATTGAGTTATTATAATAAGTGACATATTTTATCGCTGCTATTGTAAGAGACTCAAAAATATGTCAACAGGAAAACAACATTTGGCCTGTTGAAAGAGCTGTTTCTCATTCTACCAAATGATTTCTGTATGGCAGGTTGTTGGTTGGGCTGTAAGCATATTCAGCAGTTCTTGACGTGCTACTTGCATCTCACTGAATTTGATTAGAAGGCTGATACTACGGCTTAGATTTCATGGGCTTTATGAAAGGTTTGACAATTTTTTTTTTTTTTTAATTAATAATAGAATTTAATTAAGTGGATATTGATGAGGCAGTCCAAAAAAAAGAAGAAGATAATTTACACTATCTTTTTATTCATAAAATCGACGTTTCGGAGGCTATTCCCTCCTTCTTCAGGGTCTTCTTTTTTTGGACTGCCTCATCAATATCCACTTAATTCACTTATCAGTCCGTCTCCAAAAATTACTCCAATCTTAATAGAATTTAATATTCTATATTTGTTTAGAAGTACAACATTACAAATATTTGAAAATTTCAATAATTTTTTTAATAGATTTATTTTAGAGCCCTTTTTGTCCTGAGGCCATCTGCCTTGATTTATTACCACTTGTCGCACTAGAGTAGTTAGCCACTAGTACATAGAGACGTTAGCATTATATAATACTGCTTTTTTATTTTAATTTAAAAAAAAAAAATATTAGAATTAAATAGGTACCTACTGT
The DNA here is from genome assembly GCA_024734495.1 of Forficula auricularia. Lineage (NCBI taxonomy): Eukaryota > Metazoa > Arthropoda > Insecta > Dermaptera > Forficulidae > Forficula > Forficula auricularia. Next base: position 2,861,062 of record JALMQS010000082.1, on the reverse strand, counting down.
TCGTCAATAACTTTTCATTGATAAAATGTTTTGTAATCAATAATATTTATTTGTTTATTACTATCTTCACATGGCCACCTTTAATAAATAATATTATTATTTCGATCTTCACATGGTCATCATCCTTACGGAAATTAAACCAATATTTTTTAATCAATAATAGGACATGTGAGGTAAATAAAATAGGAATCATGTAGTAGCCGAGGGGTGAACCGCGACCTAATATCGTGTACACCTAGTTCCACTTCCACTTTCATTTCCAAGTAGAAGACAATAGATGAAGGGGCATTATCTATTGAATTCCAAAATAATTCCACATAATTCCAAAGACGGTGCTCACCTAATTCAATCGCAGTTCACCTCTCGGTCATAACCAACTCTTATAAGGTTCATATTCTGAAGAGTGATTTAAAAAAAAAAAATTTCCTTTTTAATTATTATTATTATTATTATTATTTTGTTAATTAATTTATAAATGAATATTTCTTCTTAGGAAATTGGAATACAAAAATGTTTAATGAAATTAGAAACATTAATGTTCATCAATCTCTAAATAAAATTTTGTTAAATTGTTAATTAAATTTAAAATAATAAATCCCACAATTAACAATTTAATTAAATAAAATGAATTGGTTTCTTATGTTTTTTCATCCTCATGATTTTTTTTTTTTTTTGATATAATTATTTGAACTGGAAATATTTTAATTTCAATTCGAAGAGTATAATCAATTTTCTTCAAGTAATTCAAAATAAAATTTATAAAATATTTTCTTTGAAATTGTTCGACTAGTAAGTACTTTTCAACCTTGAAATATTTTTCTAATTATAATAAAAGCGACTGATTTAGAATTCAGCGGCTGTCGCTGTCGTCAATCACGGCTGCTGCAGCGAGTGATAGAAAAATCCTAGAGGTGGATAAGACGAACGATGGATGGATAGTGGTAGTGACTGACCGACCCATTCAAGGACAACGGGGCTTGTTTTACCAATTTTTATTATAATAATTCTAAAAAAAGACTATCCCATAAATTTTCCAAATTTACCCAATTCTTTCCACGGATCATATTTTTTAATTCTTAAACCATTCGCAAGTAGACTGATACCGAGGGCCAAGTATTTTATTTTTAATTTATGAGATTAACAAATTTTTTCCCCGCTTAAATAATAATATGTTGATAAAGTTAACATCCTAATCAACTGTTACTTTACGAATAATTAAGAAACGATTATAAGGAATATATAATATGTATAATATATATATAATAAAATACATGACATCAAATTCCTTCTTATTTGTCGATTATCTATAAACAGACCATGGGACAAATTCAACATTTTTTAAAGATATTATACAGGTTGACAAAATTATAAAATTTTCAACATTATCGGACCCAAGCACAGTAATTTTAAAGTAAACCCAGATAGCACACCACTCGCTCTAGAACAGTGGTTCCCAACCTGGGGGCGATCGCCCCCCAAGTGGGCGATTTGGGTTATCAGGGGGCGATAAATAAGTGAGGGGCAATTGGGGGGCGATGAGTACCTATTCAAAGGAGGGAAAAATTAAAATACACTCATGTGCAAAGAAATGGAATCACTTCCCTTGCGAGGTGTTAAATGTAATTTTCATTCTCAAATATAAATAATGTTATATTAATATTTTTTAAAAAAAATATTTAAATTTCTAATAAATTACAAAGAAACATACTGTTGTGAACGCGGAATTTAGAGTATTTTTTTTTCTTGATAATAATATACTTATTTTTAATGATAATATTTTGGAGTAGCATGTCCTTTGATGCTGGAACATGCCATATTTGACAATAGGATGGTGGGACTTACAATTCGCACTTTTTTAACCTCAATAAATTTAATTTAGGTTTTTCATATTTTGGGTTAAGAGATTCTAAAGAAAACACCAGATGTCAATAATAAATTCATTGATTGGGGGTTTTCTAAATTTCGAATTTGCGTGGGAATTTTCCAAGAGAGTAATTTTTAGAAAATAGGCAGGCTTCAATATTTTAAACGATCTGGGGATTAAGGATCCAACCAATAAGAAGGTTTTGGTGAATTTCCACTCAAAAAGTCTATCAATTTTCAAGACACAAGCAAGTCAGTTTTTAAGTCAGTAGAAATTCATGCACTATGGATTCAAAGAAGAAGTGTCGTCAATACTCAGCTAAAATAATACACCTGCTTTATTATTTACACTTTACTTCAAATTAAAATTAGCCACAATGAAAATGAAAAGGGGGCGATAGGTGTTAGTCAACCTCCAGAAAGGGGCGATGGGACACAAAAGGTTGGGAACCACTGCTCTAGAAGATGTCTTATTCAGCTCTTGTTGTCTTTAAGATGTCTAGAAGATCGCCTAGTGTCTAGAAAACATGTTCTAGACAGTGCTAACAGGGAATTCGATAAAAAAAAAAACTGCATTTTACATAACAAGTCCTTTGCAATGATTCACCATAGTTTTGATTGAAAAAATAGTTTTGAATTCCAAGCACCCAAAAAATAAAGTAATCACCCTCTTAAAATAATTTTAATACGATATTTGATTTCACTCAAAATGTATGCATATTAGTAGTACTTGAAAATGATAAGTATGTATCTTATTTCATCTTCGCCTTACTGTGTATGGTCTTGTGGGTGAAGAGACATCGTAATCATGATACTTTTTATCATTACCTATTTTCATTCTCAAATATATATTCAGGTATTTTTTTTATTGAAATTTCTGGGCAAATAGATAGATTTAAAGTCAAGAATATTTATCATCAATTTATGTTAGAATTTTTCATCTCCAATGTGCAATGTCCCGTCTAAATTATAGATCGCGAATTTCTTTCTGTGTTCGATATATTTCGAAAGTATGCTGTTATTGTTGGTGGGGGAGACACGCGCTCGCGCCCTTTTACAGGCCCTTTGCGCCCTTTGTGCTCTCTGGTCATATACCTGTGGGCACGTCAAAATATTATGGCCTGGCAGTTCATTGTCACTTTTCGGACAAGGGCGCGAGGGACCCTTGACCATAGATATTTACGACCCGAGGTCTACAATATATCTATATCTATATAATATAAAAGCGAGAAAGAATTGAGCAAAAAAGCAGAGAAACAGAAGGAAATATGCTATGATATTCAAATTGTTGAATGAATTTCCTGTCAGACAGAAGCGGAGGCCCCTGGAAAGTGTCAAGTACCTTTTAAAGGGTTGAAAAAAATAGGTCACTTTTATTATTATGATCCCAGAAATATCAGCAAAAAAGCGAAGAGGGATTCCAATGTTAACCCTTTCAAAACTACCCTACACAAAAAAATTAAAAGGGGTTCACCCCAAACCCGAATATTGTCTTATTTCTTATAAGATTTTTTTTTTACAAAAATATTAAGTTAATGTTACCTAGTAATAAATAATATTTACGAGTTTTGTTTTGTCCAATTCAGAATCCAGAATCATAGATGAAATCCGTTACTTCTACGAAATGTGATATTAAAAGTACCATTAATAATATATTTTGAAAAACTTTCTACTCATATTGAAAAGTAACGTTTGGACTAATTTGATATTTTAATTGTCATTTTTTTTGGCTTTTCGGCCTTTTTAGCCATCAGCCAATTTACGATACTATTATTTAATTATTACTTCTATGTAGGGATCAGATTTTTAGCCGGTTACCTCAAGTCGGATTCGAACCCGGGTCCACTTGATCAGCAGGCTAACTGTTGGCCTAACCCGACCCCATTAATTCTCAAATTTTATGGGAATAAAATCAAATGTTTAGTTTAGCGTGAACAGAAAATAAAATACAAATATTTTCTTCCATTCACAATCACAACTCACTCATTTACTCTCGAATTTTGATTATATTATTAATATAAGATATCAGAATATATTATTAATGTATAATTTATCATTCAATATCCGTTTTGGGTCATACCTAAATAAAAAAAAAATTAATTTAGAATTTTAAATCAATAACATGATTTTTAAGAATAGTACACATACATTAAAACAAGTCATCAGAATCAATTTTATTCATATTCATGCCGAACCGAATAGAAGTCTAAATATTATTTTATGTAAGTACCTAGTATTGTAGTATAATATGATTTGTTGAATTAACGATGCATTGAAATCCGGCATTAATTTTTATCTGTAAGCAGGTGGTATTATAAATCCTATCGCTAATGAATTTATTATAAAATTTAAAAGCCTGATATTTATGGTCGTAATTAAGATGGGGCCTTTAATAACCCCCTCCAATGAAAGAGATGGGAGAGACGGAATTCAATTTATTCTCCCTCAAAAAGGGTTTTAAATTAAATTGTATATTATTAAAGATAATTGCTACGAAGATAGAAAAGAATTGAAAAAGAAAATGGCGGTGATAATCGACTAAACTGAAACGAATTAATTAAAAACAATAAATTCAATTTAATATGATTCAAATTAATGGAAGGCGCCATCTCTTAATTGTCTTCAAAACAGTTGCCAATGAGACTAAAGAAGATAATTTCTTCTTGGTATTATATATATATGTATACTATGAAGTTCTTCAAATGGATGATATTCATTCATTACGCTTTTGAAAACTTTTACGAAAGGGGTAAGAATTCAAGTTCATCTCAATTTTAAAAAGGGAGTATTAAGAATAAAAGGGTATGTTCATTTTGAGTTAAAAAGCATACATTGTATAGAAATACATTTAATTGTACATACAAATAAAATTCGTAGCTTATTTCAATCAATATAATTGATCGTTTCTAATTTCATGCTAATTAATTCATCGAAACTTATTTCAAATGACAATCCTAAACCAGGTAGTATTACTTCATATGTTTCGAGATGGATAATTATCAATAATAAAACCCTACAAGTGATGAATTGTTTAGTACGATTGTCCGATTTCAGATGGGTGCATAAATCATCAGCTGTTTGTGGGATCTGGAAATACCTCTACCACGAGGACATTAAGCAGAGCCAATTGACGTAAGATATTCTATGGGCCATTCAGAACCCAGGAAGATAAATATTTAAATTGGCAAAACTATCCATAACAATTGTATTATAAATAGTAGGCAATGTTGTAGAGGGCGCATACTGGCTGGTATAAAACCTGCACACCATTTTTATATATCTTATTTCTTTGTTTTTATTTGGCCACGCGCGGTTATCATCCTCGGAGAGCCTAACTCACTTATCCTACATTTATGGCTTCGAATAAAAACGCGAAAAATTTAAGGACCATCTCAGGGAAGTTGCCTATTCAGTGAACACGTGACACGTGGGGTAGTAAAAATGCTTTTTCAAAAATCATTCCTTGAAAATACTCTCGAACTAAGCCCAAATCCGGGTTCTGGTTGGAGTGTATTTAAACGAAATTACTTAATAATAAACCCTGGTGGAAACCCGGAATACTCGTTAGATGACTATAAATTGCAAATGCATTCTAGGTAGAATAAATTTCAGCCAACAAAAAGGTTTTATTATATATAAACCAATATATTGGTGAATATATTAGACAGCAATAAGTCGGAAATTAAAAGATCACTGCCAGGTTGAAGATGTAGTGGATGATTCGGTGCGTGATCCAGTGGATATCGATATATCTGGTGGGTGTGATTTGCTAAATGGAAAAGCAGCGCGACTTTAATGAACTGAAAATAGAATGAATATATTAAAGAGAGCAGAAGAGGCGTCACAACAAACAGTCAACTGAATGGGGCTTTAAAAAAGCAGTGGAAATGGCAGCCGACATCGTGCTGTTCGACATGTGTTCTCTAATTTGAATGGGTGGCCCCGAAGAGAGAGAGAGAGACCGATAGACGGCAATAATAATAAAAACATAGTAAAGTGGCATTCAGAAAGATCATCGAGTCGGAAATCACCAGTAGACAGGAATATTGACAATTATTCAGACTTTTACTTAAAATGTATTAGTGAAGCCAGTATTTGCTTAAGAAAAAGATTTTCAATAATTCAAAGTGTTTCTTTGGTAATTGTTTAATAATCTAAAATAAACTGACACGTTCTGATGTGGTCATCCACTTGACTTTACAATACAACCTGGCCCCTCACTTATATTTAATATTTAATAAAATTATGGCCAGGGAGGGGCGGGGGGCGGCCGTTAGTTTTTGCATTTTTAGACTTCTGTGGGCACACCGATTATGTATACAAAATTTGGTTGAGTTTGGTACAAGGGTCTAGTTTTTTAATTTTTTGACCCTATACCCTCCCCCATTTTGGGCGGTTAGTTTTTGCATTTTTAGATTACCGTGAGCCCATTGATTATGTATACAAAATTTGGTTGAGTTTAGTACAAGAGCCTGGTTTTTCACTTTTTGACCTTACATCCCCCTCCCTATTTTGGGCGGTTAGTTTTTGCATTTTTAGACTTCTGGGGTCCACTGATTATGTATACAAAATTTGGTTGAGTTTACTCAAATGGCCTAGATTTTTAATTTTTAACCCCCCTCCACCCCCCTTAATTTTGGGTCGATATGCACCAAAATCTAATCAGCTCTTAATCTCAATGCACCAAAACTACGTGTGAAATTTGGTTTTGATATTCACACTAGTTTTTGAGCTAGCTAGTCCACAAAAATTTGGTAACGCACAGACTAACAGACATTTTGAAAAAACAATTATTATCTCGAAAAGTATAATTTTTTCGATATTCACTTATTAAGGCTTTTTTGTAGATCGAAATACCATGGTTTCGCTCAATTTTTTTAATCAAAATAGTTTCAGCCGTTTTTGAGATATTTCGAAAAAAAAGAAGCAAAAAAACCACTTTTTTCATGCACGATTACAATACTTGACCATGCCCTGTATGGTAAAGTAAAAATATATAAATAAATAAACTTGAATGTTGCCTAAACTTGTTACTTCCTTTATTTCATGATTATACTTATTACTTTTCTTTAAAAATAAAATTAATTTTAAGTTTAAAAATGAATTGGTAGAATTTGGCTTAATTTTTCCTTTCTACAACTCACATAAATGTATGATAAAATTTTGATAACATAACCTATTTTTCAATAAAAAAGATTTATTCACTAATTGATAAAAAAAAAAAAAAATTATAATATGTTGACCTTGTCGATGTTGAGGAAATCGACTTAAAATTCTACATTATTTTTCTTTTCTTATTTCTCATTAAATTATAAGTGAATTTACGAAAAATCGATTCTAGTGTTTCTATCTTCAGAGTAATAATTTGTTCAGAAAACTCTCAAAATGGTTTCTTTAATTTTAACCTATTTTTTCGAAATAAAAGATTTATAGTTATCCAATTAGTCGAACCGCTTCTCCATAATATTGGGAAATTTGACTTATGAATTTAACTTTCAACTTTGAATGAATTTTTGGTTTAATAAATACCTACTTAAATCTGAAAAATTTCTTTAAAAAATCGATTTTACTGTTATTCTCTCTCGAGTAATAAAATGGGGATAAACTCAAAATTTATCAATTTTGTTTTTAAGAACATAACCTATATATATATTTTTTTTAAATAAATAATTGATGCAATTACCTCAAGCATTATTGAGCTAGTCGGTATTAAAAGGGTAATTTAGAATTTTATTTTACTTTAACTTACAATTAATCTAGATTAATAAATCAAAATGGCATAATAAAAACCGAGGCGACCTAATATGCTGTACACCTACTTCCAAATATTCCCAAGTACTTCGAAATATTTCCAAGTACTTCGAAATATTTCCAAGTACTTCCAAATATTTCCATGCACTTCCAAATATTTCCAATTACTTCCAAATTATTCCAAGTAATTTCAAATATTTCCAAATACTTCCAAATATTTCCAAGCACTTCCAAATATTTCCAAGAACTTTCAAATGTTCCCAAGTACTTCCAAATATTTCCAAGCACTTTAAAATATTTTCAAGTACTTCCAAATATTTCCAGGTACTTCCAAATATTTTCAAGTACTTCCAAATATTTCCAAGTACTTCAAAAATATTTCCAAAGAGGTGTACACCTACTTCCAATCGCGGATCACCCCTCGATAAAAAATGACTCTGGTCAACTGTTTCTATCTTCAGAGTAATAGAAGAGAGTGTCTATTCCAACGGAAAACGCTTCATTAAGCACATCCAATCGCTACCCCTTTCTATTACAAAAACAGAAATCGTTTTATTTTCTATTCGTTATTAATCCTATTTATTCTAAACACAAAAACAATAACTAGAATAATAAGAATAAAGTTGATGTAGATGATAATAATAATAATAAAAGTGATCCATTAATTGATTGCTTGTCACTTGATTCATTTCGTTTGCAAATGCCTCTCGATTGTTTTTGTATTAGTTTAATTGGTCTGCTCGCATATAAATTGCATTCATTGCATCCCCGTTGCGTTTACGGACATTCAATCTGCGTCTTGGTCGTCCCGATGGACAATCGCCTCCTGGCAAAAACAATCCTCTTGATGGCCTCCAATCGATGTTTTTTTTCGTTTTCTATAAAATAATTCGTTTCGTTCAGCGGTCGGTAGAAAAATTGTCTGTGTCCACCTCGCTTCCCCTGCCCTCCCGAAACTCTCTTTTAACGGTACGTATACGATCGATTCCCACGGATTTTCAAACCTTCGAAAATTTCGAGCGAATCATTTTTATAAAGAAAAACAGACGACAGAGATTAGCATTCCTGGGAATTTTAGTTTTTAAGCCATTTTCTATGTCTTTACACATTTTTGTTTTTTATTTATTTTTATTTTATTTTATTATTATTTTATATATATATAAGAATAAATCAAGAGTTTCCTTACTTGATGAAAAAATAAATTGACACGTTCTGATGTGGCCATCCACTTAACTTTACTATACAGCCCCTCTCTTATATTTAATATTTAATAAAATTATTTATAATCATGTGGGATGCGGTTGGTTTTTGCATTTTTAGACCCCACGATTATGTATACAAAATTTGGTTGAGTTTGCTCAAATGGCCTAGATTTTTATTTTTGCCCCCCCTTCCCCCTAATTTTGTCCCCAGAAAAAAAAATAATTTCTTTATTATAAATTCATTTATTAGTATATTTCATTTTCTTGTTTTTTAAGTTTGAAAATATTATAATTTTAATTTTTAACCTTCCCCTCCCCCCCCCTTAATTTTTGGTCGATATGCACCAAAATCTAATCAGCTCTTAATCTTAATGTATCAAAACTACGTGTGAAATTTGGTTTTGATATTCACACCAGTTTTTGAACTAGTGCGTCCACAAAAATTTGGTAACTCACAGAATAACTAACAAACTAACAGACATTTTGACAAAATAATTAATATCTCGAAAAATATAATTTTTTCGATGTTCACTTATTAGAGCTTTTTTGTATACCGAAATGCTATGGATTCGCCTAATTTTTTTAATGAAAATAGTTTAAGCCGTATTTGAGATATTTCGAAAAAAAGAAGCAAAAAATCACTTTTTTCATACACGATTACAATACTTGACCATACCCTGTATGGTAAAGAAAAACACACACATGACTTAGGAATATATAATTTTATTTATTTGAGGCCATAGTTCATCAGTTATCCTCCATCTTCGGTCCTATTAAAAATAATATTTGTTGAATTATTTTTTATTTCTTCAGTAGGTAAATAGTTTTGAAGAAGTTTGGAAGAATAATCAGAAAATAGAAATATTATATTTTGATTTTTTTTGAGCATTCAGCACTAATTGAGAATAGTTGTTATTTTGAAAATTTTTTATACTTCATATCATATTTTGAATCAATAAGTATAATTCATTAGAATTTCTTATTCATAAGGGAAAATGAAAATAAAGACTTTAGATTTTTTCATAGAAATAGTTTGTTGTCCATTTTTAATTTAAGGAATGTTTTCTTTCCCCTAGATTTTGTTCTAGTGAATGGATACAATTGTTACAAAGGGGTTTTTATGTGAGTTATTGTTAAACCTACCCTTACAGTCAGCCTTTATTTTATGTTTTTTGCAAATGACACGGAAAGTCAAAAATTTGAAAATTGATAGCCCTATTAACCTCTTTCGAAAGTTTTTTTTAGACAAAAGCATGACAGACATTATAAGTGAAGTTGGTATTTTTGTGAATTTATTGCAATTTAAATCTTTGTTAGTTGAAATAATAATAAAAAAAAAAAAAAAAAAAAAAAAAATCAAACTGCACAAAGAACAGTCTTACTAATAGATTAATTGTTATGGATTTTTTTTAAAAGTCCGCTCTTGATTGATATATCATCGCCAGTAGTTGCGACTGTATTATAATTAAATCCATTTTATGTCTGGACAGTAAATTGACTGCGACGTTTCGACGGGATATTTACTACATGGACAATTTTGAAGCCTCGCTTCCTATTATATTGTCGATCATTTCACGGCTATTGACTAGTCACTCATTCAGTCACATGAAGAGAGCAACGATAGTCCTTGATTAGCCATGCAGGACCAGGCCAGCCATCCTCTCCGGTGGAGAAAAAGAGACCAGAGCCAAGGACAAAAACCGAAAGCCAATTAAAAACTAATTCTAGAAGTTTCATCTCACGTTATATTGGAAATGAATAAAATATTCCTTTCTACAAGCAACCATAAATATTTGACTATTCGGTGATATTTATTCATCCCGTCCATTCAACAAATTACTATTCAGGAAAACTAGCAGGATAAGAATAAAACAAAATATGATCGGTTATTAATGGATACTATCTTAGGAATAAATAAATATTTTAAACGTGTCTTTTTTAACAGACTAACCGTTTCATTGTTTTATTTTAGCAGCCACGTTTGATTTAAGAATAGATCTGTTTACTTTAACTTTATTTTTTTGGATTCATTCTAAATGAATATTTCTTAATTATCAAAAACTTTCGAAAAGGATAATTATTTATATTAACACTTGAATTAAAATACAACGATATTACTGCTATTTTCATAACAATTCTCAACAATTAACTAATTTAAACATGACACAATCTACAAAGGATATGTACTTGATATATGTAATCTATCTATATTTTCTATAAAAATAAAACATAATTAATATTAGAAAATAATGTTAAAGAGAAAGTTATTTTTCGATATGATCAAAATACACATTATATATTTTTTAATACACCTATATATACTTATGTATTTTTTACATAAACTTTTCAAATGGAAATCCTATAAATTTTATCAATAATATTTAGTTTATCACTTATTCAAAGTGATTTACAACACTGTCTATCTGTTTGTCATAATTTATACCTTTATTATTCCCAATAGAGTAAGTATAGAGAGTTGTTATTCGATTTGTATATTATATTTGTTATATACTAATATGTTTTTTTAGAGATATTTAATCTGGTTGAGGTTATGTTTTATCTTTTAAAATTATGTTGCTGACTTCATTGTATATGGAATGACTTATGAAAAAAATAACTTAAATTACTAATTGAAGATTGTCTAATATATTTATTTTATAGAATTAGCCTAACAGCACTATATAATTGAATTAACTAATCGTATTGTTTGTAGAGTAAATTACAATTATGAATGGCGATTAATTAACCTGAAAAATACCGGAATCGCGACCTCAGAGTTCCCCTCCTCAGTCTCGCGACCTTTCCGATTCCATCAAAATCAATAATAGTAACGGTAGTGTCTTTACTTAGAAAGAAAAGTCAATGGAATTATTAAATAGAAATTGGCCTCGTCAAATAAGATGTTATGGAAAGAACTCACGCATCAGGTGACAATTGTTAACGGAAAGGTTAAAGGGACACTGCAACAAACAAATCTATTAATTAGTGTTAATGCTGGTACATGGGGTCGGGCTCACACTTCTTGTTACTTAATTGACGACTAACACTTTTGTTCTCTTCATCGGATAATCCATTTATTTATTTTTTATTCGCTATTACTTGAAAGAGAGAGATTAATTACGATTAAGGTCACGAAATGAATGCTTTTTACTTTATTACTTTGATAAATATACCTATATGAAATAGAATATAAAAAAATGATTGTAGTTTTCTATGTGAGAGAGCTCGATTAAATGGGATCCGTGTAAAAGGAAATCGAACGAATAGAAATGTTCCAGCGTCAAATACAAATTGAAAATTCAAAGACGTGATAGTGACATTGTCACGGTGGGAATTGGTTCTCCCCAATTGACCCTATGAGATGGCAGCCAATTTTTTTTTTTTTACAAATTTTAATAAAAGAATTTGAATTTTTTTTTATTTATTTACATATATGGAGTTAAACCAGATATTTATATAAATTTACTTTATTCGTCAATAAAAAAATAAAATAAAACATGAATAATAATCATCGAAAACTTGTCTTAAATTAGTATGTTGATTAATAAATATATAAATAAATAATAAAAATAAATATATATATGGTTTAATTTTCTTCAAGATAATAATAAATTAATTAACAAGCACTAATAAGGAATATTTATTTACTAATGAAAATGGGTGTATTTATTTTCGTTTATTGGTTTAAAGAATTCGAAAGAAAAAAATAATTGTTCAATTAAAGGGAAATTGAATTTTTTTTTACAATAAATAAATAAAATTTTCAAAATTTACATAGAATGTTGTATCAAAAAAATTATTTTCATTTATAAAAAAAAAAGTCAAGCTGTTTAATTGACAAGAATTATTTTTTTTTCTTTAATTCTTTGTCTTAAGTGGACAAAAACTCACGATCCATCAGTCAGTCAGTTTGTCCAATAATAAATTAAAAAAAAAAATAATAATAAAATCATTACTCTCTAGTTCGAAACTATACATTTCCTATTTCCGTAGTTTTTAAGCAAAATCAAATGGCGCGTGCACCACACGACTTTCATTTACAATCTCCCCTTCTTAGAAATTAACTTACTAATTATCCCCTTTCATATTAGCCCCCTCACAGTGTTTTATTCGACATAAAAAAAAACATCCCATACTTGTTAAGCATAAGCGATTTTTAAAAAATACGTAGCAATTGTTTTTGAGAAAAAAATAAATATCACTTTAACGTTAAAAGTAAAGGTGTTCAAGAGGTAAATCAATTTAAACCAAAAGCTTACCATACTGCCGCTGAATGATTCCTAGCTTAAGGTTCAAATTTCCTTGCCTGGGGACTTGCTTATAAATATGTATATGTTTCAGTAAAAACCCGTTTTTAGTTCTTTTAGGGTTCTTACTAGTTAAAATGCGTTTCACTGAATACCTTTGTGGCAACTAGAATTTACTGATATTGGTTGAGTTTGGTTCAAAGGTCTAGAATCCTCATTTTTGTCCTCCCGTCTCATTTTGGGTGTTGATTTTCAAAATTTTACATCCTCATTAGAAGCAAAGTTGTAGAGGATGTAATTTTTGACATTTTCACTTAAAATTTTTGAAAATAAACACCCAAAATGAGGCGGAAGGTCAAAAATGAAGATTCTAGACCTTTGAACCAAACTCAACCAACATCAGTAAACTCTAGTTGCCACAAAGGTATACAGTGAAACGCGTTTTAACTAGTAAAAACCCGTTCTTACTAAAAAACGGGGTTTTACTGGAACATATACACCCGTACACACACACACACACTTCAATGAATTTTCTCATGACGCCCACAAATCTGTTTTATTTTTCGAAACTCAGTTTCCTAACTACCACTTGGAATTTTGTAGTTTTGGATATAGAAGACTACGAAAATTAATTCTCTAGAACAGGAATACAGTATTTTAATTTTTATATTTTTCTCTCAACAACGAGATTTACTTTCAAAAATTATTTTCGTTTTTTAACTTCCTCGATATATTTAAGTAAAAGACTAATTATAAATCAACATAAGTTATCGTTTAGCTGTTTGAAAAGACAGAGTATAAAAAGTATCGAAAGCAAAAGTACTCTAAGATACTTTAATTAAAAGACCAATGAATTGGATGATTTTTACAAGAATTCCTATTGATTGAGTATTCTTATTAGTAATTTTAATTGAATTGAATCTTGGTTCGTTGTCGGCGCATTTCTATCCAGATCCGACATCTCCCTCATTCATCAAGTTAATTACTGCTGTTTCGAATGCTGTTCGTTGGTATTGTCTGTTTGTCGAATCTTTCAGTTGATTTTGGCCTGTGGCCAGCCAGCCCTGAGCGAGGAGTCCGTCTTCAAATGTCGAGTTTATCTGCTCTCCCTCGGCCTGTTTGCGTGTTGATGGCCTCACGGATCCATTTCCTAATGAAATCCCATTATGAATTTATGAAATCATAAGAGTTATATGCCCAAGAGGGGTAGAGGGTTCTTGGGGCGCTCCCACCAACCCCCTGTCGATTCAAAAATATTGACCGCATAAAATCTCATCCATCGTTCTAACTCGAAAATTCATCCAATCTTCAAGCTCTTTACCAAATTTACATTTCGATCGTTAAAATAAATTTTTCCGATCGGTTTCCAAAAAAAAGAGGTCACTGACATTTTATATTCATGGCAAATAAAAAATAAATTGAAAGCTTATTTAGTTTAGGCTAGTCACATATTTTTTTTTTTTGTTTTTTTAACATTGATGAATTCTTAGACAGCAGCATTGTTCAGTACTCTTTCTTTTCTTCTTAGATTAGTGAAATAAAAAAGGACAGTCGTGGATGTGTTTTGTCTTTAAGTATTTTATGGCTCACATCTATGAAAGGGGATTCTTTCAAAATTAATAAGAAATCGGGCTTATCTAACTCACCCGTTTCTGACTAACCGTAAAACCGTTTCTGCTCTTTCCCAGTACTATAGGAACTACCATGATGTTCGTTCTGACAAGTTTAAGTCATCAATAATCCTCTTTAAAGCCTTGTTTAAAATTTTACACTTCCTTGGTGTCAAATTTGATAAGAAATGAACCAACGCTTTCACCAAATCGTTTATCCCTATGACCGAGTGCTTAGTATGAAGATTTTAAGATTTTTGCTGCTACTCTTGAATAAAATAAAGAATATAATTTAATTTATATTAGGGAAATAAATTTTGTTCTTCAGATTCTTATATATGTTGGAGTAAAAAACCGTTTTTTAGTAAGAACGCGTTCTTACTAGTTAAAACGCGTTTAACTGAATACCTTTGTGACAACTAGCCTGCTACATCATATACAACTTTACTTCTAATTTTTGACATTTTCATTTAAAAATTTTTGAAAATAAACACCCAAAATCATGCGGAAGGTCAAAAATGATGATTCTAGAACTTTGAACCAAACTCATAAAACTCTAGTTTCCTTAAAGGTATTCAGTGAAACGCGTTCTTACTACAATCGGGTTTTTACTGCAACATATATACCTATTAAACCAGAACCATTGAAGTTTTATATTTATTAGAGTGTATGGTTTGTAAATGAGCCATCCAGATTATAGCTTCTTAAGTTTTCATTTAATGTGGCAGAAACTTCAACTCCCAATCCCACGCATTGGAAAACACACTAGACCTAGACCAACACCATGCCAAAAAATAATTTTTAATTTTGATTTAAAAAAAAAAAAAATAAAACTTGAAATATTTTTTCAAATTTTTAAGAATTCGAATTTTTATAAATACCCAATATAAATAATTTCATATTAAAATGTCAATCTTTGAATGATTCCATACAAGTCTTACTTTTTTAATATTGAGTCTCAATTAAAAAGTCTACTACTAGTAAAGTTTCAGCAAAAGACAAATAAAAAGCATGAAAAAGACCTTCCAATGAAAATTTAAATTGATAAATATTATCTAACCTGTAATGAATAAAAATTTTCAATTTCAATTATGTAGCCTAAATATATAGCAAAATAGCATACCATCTTCAAGCTCTTTACCAAATTTACATTTCAATCATTAAAATAAATAATTTTCCGATCGCTTTCTAGAGAGAGAAAGAGATAACTGACATTTTATACGCATTGCAAATAAAATAAATAAATTGTTCTCGTTTAAATGAATGTATCATAAAACGAAATTTGACATGATCCAAAAATTTTCGGTCTCGAGTTTGTTTTTATACTTTTTTTTTATTTTTTGGCATCGAAAACAGAGAAAACAATACAAAACATTCTCTCTCCCCCATCCATAGATATATATATTTATATAAATTATACCAATCTTTTGAAACATTCTTTTATAACGAGAAAATTAATTAAATGAAAGAGTTGAGCGTTTAAAGCTTAATTAATTTTCTAGAAGATTAGAATCGAGCAGAAAAACCTGTGCGGCATCTGTAAAATACGGATGGGCAAGCAATTAGCGTAATAATAGAGTTGAAAAATTTCCAGATCCTATTTTTCTACCTAAAACTATATTATCATTGGTTTTGATTATTATCAAATATTATATATCGTAGGTAATGCATTTAGCGATTACATTCTTGTAACGCATTGCATTATGGTTGTTAAGGATACTAAATTAGATATGTAAGAATCGTAAATATATTTCGTTACGTTAATACATAATTGGTATAATAAATATATCAAAGCGGATACAACAAAAAAAAAAAAAAGAGTTCAAATAATGGAAATGGAAAAGGAGATTAAGATTCTTGGAAGGTTCCTCAACATAACAAAGTTCAATAGAATGAGGGGGGATGATATTCAAAAGCAGAGCACGATACAAAAAATTAATGACTATTTCTGGAGAAGCAAACTTTTGTGGGGTGAATAGGTGTAGCAAGAATGCTTGCTCTCAATGTGGGTTTCCCAAAAAAACTGCGTTCGACAACGAAAAAGACTAAATTCTCTGATTTATTAGGAATAAATTAAACATTGTGTCTTCTGCTTGAGAGACATATTTTTTTTCTTTATATGAGTCGATAGTATCGGCGATCGTGCCTTCCTTTTCATTGGCAACATGTTAAAAAAATCTTCGAAACTATAGCCTCAGATAATGAAAATATTTATATTAATCAGAAAATACACAATATTCAATTTTCTTATAAAGTAAACCGCTCAGCTAAATAACAATTTGAATTTAATTCTGTGAAGATTTGTCTAGGACAGGGCTGTCCAATTCGTGGCCTGCGGGCCTCATGCGGCCCAGTATTGCAATGAGTGTGGCCCAACATAAAATCATAAACTTTCTTAAAACATTGAGATTAATATGTAGATATATATTTATTCGCTTTTTCGAAATATGAATGCACATTTGTACATTACGTGAAGCTTTTTTCAAGAATAAAATTCACTAAAAGTAAAATTATAACCTCAACTTTATAAAATAATTAAGTTTCGAATATTTAAAAATTATTCTTCTCATATTTTCATTTTCTAAAATATTTATTATTTCAATAATTTATATGCTACGACACTAACCAAATCTATAGTTATATCATTCTAGTACATGGAGACAAGGAATTGAGGTTTTCTAGAACAATCACAATTAATTGATAATTTCTCTCCTGCTGGACTAAAACTTGTCAGAACTTGTCTTTTATATCTTTGCACGTTCTTACATGTTAATAGATAATGGATACTTAGGGATTATTATATCCGTGACCCTTTAAAAAATAAATTACCATTCTTCATATCCTTCTTTAATCCCATTTGATTTAAACCAGGGCTGTCCACCCCGAAGCCCAATATAAAGTCATAAAATTCCATAAAACATTGAGATTTATATGTAGATACTGGAAAACACAACAATTTGGCCTGATAATTATTTTTTTTTAAATAAGAAATCTGAAAATCCACTGTGAAATTTTCGAAAAATAAAAGTGATAATTTTAAATTTTGAATCTGGAAATAGCTTTCAAGATTTCCAAAAAAATAATCATCATTTTGGTCTATTTTCGACTACATTTTCATTAGAAATAAATTTTCTACTTGCAAAATTTCTGATTGAATATTCTAGAACAAGAATTAGATACCGATCTGAAAGAAAAATTGAATATTGTCTCTTTATTAGAATATTATATAAATTATCTAGCCAGGAAAAATATAAAGAAATACTAATACATTAATATTTTATTTTTTTCATTAAATTGAAGGGTTGGTTTTGTCACAAATATAATAAAACAATAATTTTAATAACTATTAGAATTATTTAATTGATAACTATACAGTTTCGGTCACCACTGGTCACTTAAGTTCTGGAAGAAATTTAATAAATTAATATTTTATATGCACAGATATATAAAACTCATTTATTTACCAAAACTTGGTTAAGAAAATAAATATGATGAATAACTTTTAGGGTGTTCGGTGTTGGTTCTAGGTGAAACATTTTAATATAATAATAAAACTTGAGTAAGATACGAGGTAGGTTTCTCAAAAAAAGAAGAAAGAAATATATCGAATTCAAAACTCAATTTTGTTTTATTTCTTTTTTGTGAAACCTACCTCGTATCTTACTCAAGTTTTATTATTATAAATATGATGAGTTTAAAATCTATAGAAAAACTTTTAAAGTAGTTTGCCGCCTGTAGGATAGGCAACCAAGAATACAGGCTCCTTGAATAATGAACGTTAGCAGTAAGCTGTAGTTAAACAGGTGTTACGTTACAACCATGGGATTAACTACTCCAAATGTGTATTTTACTAAGTTAATCACATTATATAATGAGAAGGCAACGGGAAACCACCATTCCGAAATCTTTTTCAGAAAAATTACTATGGAGAGGATAATAAGCTCGGCACAAAAAGGAAAAGAATCAGATTATAAACATAATACTACCAAAAAATACAAATCTTTTAAAAAACAATCTTATAAACATTTGGTAACTCAGACGTTTCGGGAGAATTTCTTCCTTTATCAATGGAAATTTCAAATTTCAAAAAAAGAAAAAGAAAAGTTGCTTTCTCTAATATTTAGAAAGGGCTTTCTAGACATTAAAGAAATCGACTTTTCTTTTTTTTGAAATTTGAAATTTCCATTGATAAAGGGAGAAATTCTCCCGAATCGTCTGAGTTAATAAACGTTTCTAAGATTGATTTTTATTATCTATCCCTACAATCATTAAATTATTTATTTTCATAATACTACCTATATTACTTTAAAATTATAGTTGATAAAATAAGCTTAATCTTGAAATGTTTTTGATGATATGATTGGCCATTTGTATAAGAGTAAAAGCTTTTACGTTATAAAATAAATTATAGATTGATATTAAAAATCTACAAATTGAATCCAATAATATGGTATATCCAACGTAAAATTGATTAATTATAATCGACTCAAATTAATTTTTATGTTCGGTTTATATACATTCTAGAAAGTGTATACGGTGACGATTCGTTCAAAAAGAGGCATAAATTCTCTCGTTCTATTCTCTATCAACGATTTACAAAGAATTTGTATTACCTTTAATTCAGAATATATACCTATATATTCTATAAAAGGTGAATAAAATAAATTTCTATTATTCCGTTTGTGTAATAATTTTTACTCGCTAAGAAAAATTAACTCTTTCATACAGTTAATGAAAAGTTTTACTAACATAAATTAGCCACATTTTTATCGATTACCAATAAATGACTCAATTATTTATTTATTTCACTCTTTTGCTAGAGAGTTAGTATATAATATATTTTTTATACTAAAATTGCTTATATGGATTTGAAAAGAAGTTTGAAACATTAAATTCAATTACAGTCTAAAAAAGGACAAAATAAATATATAAATTATATAAATAAGTAAATAAATAAAAAGAATTAGTTTTTGAAAAAAAAAATAAACAATTGAATTTTAGTGTTATTGTATTATTAAATTGTTTTTTAATTATTATTGTTTATTCATTCGCTCGTCATTAATTAAGACGAAGACGAGTTGGAGAATTAGGAGCTCTCATGGTAAAAAAAAAAAACGAAAAATAAACGTCAATTCATTTTTTAATAATTTGAAAAATTTTGAACTTTGAAGTACCTATTGTTTATTTATTTATTTAGTATTCGATGGTTGTAATTTCTCTTTTGGAATTTATAATATAATCTAAGATCCGAGTTATTTTCACTCAAGTCTCATTGCAAAGGATCCAAATAGACACACTAGATCCGGTAAAAAATTTTTAAGCATGACTTGATTCAATAGAATTTCTCTAAAAATTCTCAAATTTCTCATACGTGGCACAGACCTCAAGTTTATTAATACAAACGTGTGTGTCAAGCTTCAGCTTATTAGTTATACCCTTAGACCATGAAATATATAGACACTCCCTGGTGTCGATTTGGTGAGGCCAACATCTCCTAGAGAACTTGACATCATCTGTAGGTAGGAACACCCAGAAATAGCATGGCCACTATAGGAATTATTATACATTGGGATAAATTTATCGTAGTTTAGATTATTTATTTTGGATTCCAATAATCGCAAATTAATATTAAATTAATATAACCAAAATATTTATGCGAGAACGTGACGTCATCTGTAGGCGATGTTGGCCTCACTTCACTCTGTGTGGAGAGTAGCAGAGGGCGTGTCTATATATTTCATGGTCTAAGGTTATACCCGAGGGGTGAACCGCGATTGGAATTATGTGTACACCGTCTTTGGAATTATTTTGGGATTCATTAGAATTGATAATCTATTGTTTTCTATTTTCTTCTACTTGGAAATGAAAATGCAAGTGGAAGTAGATGTACACGAATTTAGGTCGCGGTCCACCCCTCGGCTATACCCATTCAAAAGCTTCTCATTTAATGTTGCGATATTTTTTCTGATTTACCGCATTTTTCATTCGGAAAGTATGGTAACTAGAAAGCCCCAAACTTAATCAATTCTCAAGGTGTTTATAGAATCTAGATAAGGGGCCAACCACCCATTAAGTAGGTATAGGGGGTCAACAAAGTTTGACAGGGGGGGGGGCGAGTCATAAGCTTCGTGACGTCATATGTATAAATCTAGAGTATTAAAACTCAACTTTAACGAAAAACTTTAAAATATTACCAACTCTATCAATATTATATTATAGTTTTAAATTTTTTGTATCACTTTTTGGCACGTGGCGGCCACGCTAGTATCGCTCATTTGATTTTTTTTTTTTTTTTTTTTTATGTTTTGTAAAATTTCCAAAATGCTTGATTGTTGATTATTGTTGATTTGATGAAAAAATATTTTAAATAGAACTATAGAAATAATTTTGGAAGTGCTGTTTTAATTTAATAATTTCTAAATTTAAAATTGCAAAATATATGACGTCACATCAGGGCAAGGGGAGTCACACACATGTGACCACCTGTGACAAGGACGGGGGGGGGGGGGGGGTTATAGCAAATTGTTTTTTGTTTTTATAATTAAAGAAAATTGGGGGCCGGGTTGGCCGAGAGGATAGCGTACAATCCTTCTAATCAAGTGGACCCGGGTTCGAATCCGACTCGCGCCAACCGGCTAAAATCTGATCTCTAGATAGAAGACAAAATTTAAAAATAATAGTATCATAAATTGGCGGATGGCTAGAAAGGCCGAAAAGCCAAAAAAAAAAATTAAAGAAAATTCTACTTAAAAAGATCTTTACAAGAATACTTTTTAAAAATATTTTTTAATGTGGACCCCACAAAAATTTGATTCTTCCCAAAATATTCATTCATTTGAAATTTTAATACGATTTTTGATTTACCAAAAAATAAATATTACATATAAGTTCTATATTTCAAGTATGTATCTTATTGAGTTCACGAGCTACAATGCTCTGTCAGACGGACATTGTTTTACTTTTAAAAAAGATCCCTTAAAAACACCAATTCATTTTTCATTAATTTGAAAAATTGACCTTTTTATTGTGATTAATTTTCGAACTTTTTTTTCTTCAATCAAATTTAGTATCCGATGGATGAAATTTGTCTTTTGGATTTTAAAATATCATCTCAGGTGTAGTGAGTGATGCGTGTCGGCGAAAAATTCATCGGGCTCGTGCCCGGAATTGGCAAATATTCGCCGTGTGCATTTAATATTAATCGCGACGTTTTGGAGAGTGAGGGCCTCTCTCCTAAGTTCATGATGGGCAGATTTATGACTTGTCATATTTACTCCTCCCCATGGAGTCTGTGGTTTGATCTAACGCAATTATTGGCACCCTTATTTCTCCCTGAAGAGCTACAAATCGCGTTTTATGACTCAACCCAACCTTAAGCACCACCACCTCCGCCACCTGTCCCTTCCTCCTAAATAATTGGAAAGTTTATTAACGAACAAATAAACATATAGGAAATGTTCTTTATTCTTTCGCAGATGGTCCGATCGTCCATTCGGCTGTAAATTTTACCTATATCACAAGAGGGGCGGCTGTTTATTACACGGCAACACCCCCTCTTGAGGGTTATAAAAGTCCAAAAGCCGGATTATAATGAACGGACCATCAAGAGAGGGAAAAATAAAGACTAGAAAACATGGAGCAATAATCTCGTACATTGAGATTAATATTAAGAAAAAATAACACAGAAGAACATACAGACAGACAAAAAGGAAGAAGAGATCATTTAAAGTATTTTTTTATCTAAAAAAATAAACTGCAATGGATCGTTGCTAAACTTTATCCAAATTCAATTGAATTATTAATATGTTTATTCCTTTATTTTTTAAAGAATTTAAAAAAAAGTACTATCTTACTCTGGAGTAAAGCACTTTAAAATATAATTTTATTAAAAACTTTATTTAACCTTTTTTGTGGTCCCCAGGGTACTTAATTAGGATATTAAATTTCATCAAAATTAGTTAAATCATTTTCAAGATATTTAAAACAAACTAAAAAAAAAGTACTCAAATAAAGTACTAATGTTTGTAAGCCGATATGTACCAAAAACTAATCAGCTCTTCATTTTGTTAAAATAATGGTAGGTTTTCAATTTCATTTCAATCGGTGCAACGGTGTGGAAAAAATCGTGGACGAAAAAACGATAACATACATCCACCATCCGCACGCACTTCCAAAATAAATGGCACTTTTTGGCCTCTCGGCGAGTCCCGAGTCTACAAAAAATTGGTTCTCCTTGCAAAAAAATCAACCAATTAAAATTTTTAACTTTGGATGAAATCATTACATATTAATGGTAAATTTCAAATGTGTATTTTAATTATTCTTTCTACAAGCTACAATGCTTTGATAGATAGAAGGACCATGTAGCGAGACTAATAGTTCCCGTTTAACGTTTGTACAGAACCGAAAAAACATGAAGGAATAATCTCAAACATTGAGATTAATATATAATAAAAAAAAAACACAGGACAGACAGACAAAGAGAATGAGGAGATAATTCAAAGTAGCTTTTTCTCTGAATCCGTTAGTATATATATTTTTTTTTTTCAATTTTTTTATGCTTTTTGGCAAACGTGATGGATTTTTTGGATGCACCTGTTTAGAAGAATTTCCTCGCTAGTTTGTCAAAAAATGTATGCATTCATTTGGCAGGAAAAGTGAAGGCGTCTGATGAATATGGATGTCAGGTAGACCAGCGCAAGATCCATCATGTCCCAAATTCCCGAACGTTTCGCTCGAGCAATTGTCGTTGATAGCCAATAGCAAATCGAATAACAATCAAAAAGCAGACAAATATAGTATACAGGAGGAGAAAAATCGATTCTTAAAAAAAATTAAAACATTTCGTGAGTAAAAAAAAATCTCTGAAATCTTTATTTAGCATCAGCAGAGATTTGGTGAGTTCTTCGACAACCAGCATTGTTTCTATTCTCTTTCTTTTTAAAGGTTATTGAGATTGAAAAGAACGTCCTCGTCATGTTTTGTCTTTGTGTTGAAGCTTTTACTGTTTAGTTTACCAATCAATAAAATAGTTCGTATAACTAAATTATCAAGCTAATGGTCGTAATTAATTTTAAATAGTTTATTCTTTGCCTTAGACTACACAATTTAAGATTGCGGATTTGATATTTAGATAATTGAAATGTTCAACATAATATGATATTCAAAGGTATATGCCGAAAAGTTTCCAAGGGAGAAGAATACAATTAAAAAGTTTTTATTTTTCCGAGAGTAGCAGAGTTGTTGATTCATAAAGAGAAACAAAGAGGTTGTCCTCTGCTTGATGCAAATAAACATATACACATATATGGTATATCAAAAATATATATCTGTATGTATATCTATTTTAAGAATTCTTTATAGCTGTAGTTGTATTAATTTATGAAGGGGTTAAGATGGCTACAAACAATAGCCGAAACGTTAAAGGACGTTCACAAATAAAAAAAGAAATAAATAAAAGCTGTATTATAGGTATATTATTTGATCAAACAAATAAATAAATATACGATATATATTTGTATGTTTATTTGCATCAAGCAGAGGACAACCTCTTTGTTTATCTTTAAGAAGAATACATCCCTTCTGACATGTTATAAAAATTACTCATAGCTCAGTTCCAATAGAAAGTGTCTTCGCTTTTGGGATTTTGCTATTGTCAATACGTGAAAATTAAAATTTCTTTACTTGCATAGTTTTGTAATTTTAATAATTGTACCTATTTAAAAATTTCACTTTCTTAAAAATCTAAATCCCAGTATTTTATTATTATTATTATTATTGTGAATGGTAGGTAATGAATTTGAAGCTTTTATTAAGATATAAACTATCATTAAAAAAAATACAAAATTTGTAAATATTTTTATTTTTATTTTTGATACCTTATTTAAAAATCTATTAAATATAGATATTTAAATAAGGCATCACAAATAAAAATAAAAAAATTTACAAATTTTGTATTTTTTTTAAGGGTGGTTTTATATCTTAATAAAAGTTTCAAATTCATTACCTACCATTCACAATATAGTTTCAAGACAAAGTAAAATACAAAATATGACCTGAAATTCCATGTCATTTCAAATGAAAATTGTCTCTAAATTGTTGAATATTATTAGAAAAAAAAATTATATTATGTATATATAAATATATATAGTGTAATTGTGTATACCAGGAAATTCACTTTTCAAAAATGAGAAAACTACTAAAGTCTTTTTTTAGAATGGTAATAATTGTAATTTGAAACAAATTATCATCCTAATCAATCAGTTGTTTGCATTCTAATTGAATTTATAATGAGATCTTTTAACCTTGGCCCTATTTAGGGTTCAAAGACAAAAGCAGCGCCAAAATCAACATTCTATTAGAATGTATCATTCCTCATCGAATATTTTCTCTATTCATTGAAAAACAAAAAATATATTTTTTTTTTCAATTTATGGGAAATTATTCTTAGATAAATGAAATAAATCAAAAAGTGACGTCACTGTCCTCAATAACTACCGCGCATATCATAAAAATAAAAATCCAAACATACTTTTAAATTTATTATTAAATTCTTCTCTCTCTCTCTGTTGGTATAATATAATAAATCAAATCAAATATATTCAATCAAGAACTAGTAGAATAAATAAATATCCATTCTCTCTCTGTTCTACTTGGGTTGATTAATGAAAAAAAAAAAATATATTTTTCAATCCAGTTTGTGACTGTCTTTGGAAATGATTAGTTCATTTTCTGAATCCATAAAATTGTTCCGGATATTCATTAAAATACAAAATGACTCGAGAGGATATAAAAATGTAAGCGAGAGAAGAGAATTCGACTCCAATTTAATCTAATTTATATATATATGTATAGATGAAAAATTCTATGCCACTCTTAAAGAGTCATTAATGAAAAACTTACAAGCCGCGGAAGTTTTTCTTTTGTTAAACAGATTTATTCTTCGATTTGATTAACCGATTAGTTGCGTTTAAATGAAATATTAATGAATTCTAGGCCCTGATGATCAAGGCAAAAAACTACTTGTTGATGAATCCAAATGTTTCGAAACTTTATTAATTATTAGGGATTTGCAAAAAAATTGATTGAAAATTTATGGAAACGGATGAAAAATTATGGTATGTTAAATACCTAAATGGTATTTATAGTAATTTTGCAAAAAATACAATTTTTAATTCATTTGATAAAAATTAAAAAATTGCTAGTAAGTAAAAATAATAAATTGTATATTTAACAGTATTTTAGTTTAAGGGTAGGTTGAACCCCAACACTCCCACCCTAGCTACCCCCTTGCTTAACATATTATACATTTTATACTAAAATATCGGCGAATATATAAATAAATAGAAAAACTTACCAAGTTGATGGGAATCTTCGCTGGAGAAGCTGGAGCCTCCAGAGCCAAGGTTGCCACTCCGGTGTCTGCATGTCAACTAAAAAGAAAACATATTTTTAATTTTTCAATAAAATGCCGTTATACTTCTTTTTTATCTTGTTTACTCGACTTGAGTTAATTTATCAGTAAAAAAATTAATACCAAAAGTTCTCTTTTCATTAGAATATTTAATTCTTATTTTCTACAGATAAATCGCCAATGTGTATAAATTGTAATTATTTTTGCATGTATAGTAATATGTATTTTATATCTTTGAACTAATTTTCAATTAACTTTTTTCTTTAGAGTTTTTTCCTTACTTTCATAGATTCTTAAAATATAAATCAAAATTTAACAAGTAATATATTTTTTTTCCAATATCCCCGACAAATTATTGTAAAATTTTTTTTCGAAAATTTGGAATCGAGAGAGAGAACAGAATAAGAGAGTAGGTATTTATTTAATTTTTTACCCAGCAAAATCTCTCAAATTTTGACTGCATTGTCTATATTTCTAGAATTCTTTTATTATTTTATTGAAAAAAAAATCAATAAAATAATATCTATATGAAAATAATCATCACTTGAAAATATTTTCTATATATTATTTAAGTCCCTTTTTAAGCAAATTTATAATAAAATACCATTTATAAAATATATTTTTAATTATTTTTAAAGATATACCTATACACCAAAACTGCAGCACAGCTATTAAGACAAACACGAATGTATTTAGGAGGGTTTTGAAGGAGACAATAAAAGAGTGTGTCTTCTGCTGGAATTATAAGTTTTATTTATTTATAACGAGACTATAGTTTCGAGGGCTTTGCCCTCTTCATCAGTCTATTACAATGGATTCACAGGAATTAATTTATGAATGAAAGGTTAAAATCTTTCGTGTGGTTAGGTTACTACCTGGTTAACCTAACCACACGAAAGATTTTAACCTTTCATTCATAAATTAATTCCTGTGAATACATTGTAATAGACTGATGAAGAGGGCAAAGCCCTCAAAACTATAGTCTCGTTATAAATAAATAAAATTTATAATTCCAGCAAAAGACACACTCTTTTATTGTCTCCTTCAATATATAAAAATTCTGCTACTCTCGGCAAAAACTTTCAATTTAATAGGAGGGTTTTGTTAATTATGTATATAAATTTATACAAAAAGGAAGCCTAGGATAAAATCAAAGCAGTTAGGTATTTTAAAAAGCGGAAAAATGATTATTTCTGTATTTTATTTAAAAATAGATAAATAAATTAAAACTATTAGGAAATATATATTCAAATGTTGGTTCTAGTAAAAGTGGTTCCTAAATTTTATTTAGGACTGTTTGCTTTGTTCCCCTTGGAAGTCAAATTTGCGGTCATTTTGGCCTTAACTATGATTGCATACGATAGCTGATTTAGCTGGTAGACAAATATATTTGGCAGTTAGAGTTGAGCTGGCGAAATCGGTCCTTCTAATTTTAATGTCCTTCGGAGGATTTACTAATTCGTTTTGGTATATGAAAATGTTTCTCTTTATGAAACATCTTATCAGAAATCGATCTAACAACGCTTAGATGAAAATATTTTTCTATACTTGTTGATTTAGGACTAGCCAATCGAGAGTGAAATCTTTATTAATCCTGAGTTGAGGGTGAGTAATCTTGAAGATATCCCTCAGGGGTGGTTTCCCTCTTTTGATAACTTTACTAAGTCCGTGTGCGAATCCCGAAAGGGTTCGTTTCGATGTTTCAATAGAGACCAATGAAGTCGTACAATTAATGACTCACACTTTGTATTAAATTAAGGGTGAGATCCTCTCTACCGATATTGGTCATGTCGTTCGGTTGTTGTTGTTGTTTGTCGAAATGAACCGCCATAAAGCCACAGATATGAGCCAAGAACACAAAACAGCCGATATTGAATGAGCTTGATATAAAAGCGAAGCAGACAGGCAGCCACGCCCAAGAAGAAAGCAAGAAGGAGCAAGAAGACCATCCATCGGAAAATGACCTGCAGACATGCACTCAATCGATAAGTGAGTGCCTCTCCTGCCCGGCTGCCATTACAACTCACTCGCCTCGCTTTTCAAATTAGCAACCACCAGCGATATATAGAACAACTCGAATCAGAAATGGGAGGATTGTTGAGTGTGACGCGAATAACAGAGGAGTACCGCGATCCCTGAAAAAATACCTGGACTTGTACCTTGGACAGGAGTAAGTAGAATAAGTATGAGAAACGAAGTTCATTCCACCTTAGTTATCCTATCAAGGAAACGCATTCCTTTTGATTTGTATGTATTTATTAAAATGTCAAACAAATATTGTATATCGCTAATAATGATATGCATAGAACCAGTTTCATAAAAGTATAAATGTTATTATATATATAAAAAAATCAATAAATAAATAAAGACTAAAATACAGATAATCGGATGACATATGGTTGCAATTATTACATTCGAAGAATGAATAATTAAACATTCTTGGTATAATATCATTTTTGTAGAATTTCATTGCTAGGATGCACGTGAGTGCAGCCAGCATCTATTATGGGTCAAAATTGACTCTCAAAACCTAGAAGGAAGGGGATTTTTAAAAGTTGAATTGAAATCGAAGATAATTATGTAGTGAACTGCTATGATTCAGAAAAGATAAGCAGAAAGAGTATTCCATTTTCTATAAGTCATAGAAACACGAATTGAAAATATTAATCCACGAAACGTCTTATATTAATTAATAATATTTGTTTAAATAAATCCAAGGTAAGTTTCACAATTAAAACATAATATATTTGAAGGTTTAACTCAATATACTTCGGGATATAAGCCCATCTGCAGAAGATTCATACATCTTCAGAAACTGGGCTCAAGCCCCCAATATATATATATTGAAGAACCTTGAAGAAAATTTGGTTTTATTTGTGAAACTCATCTCGAAATGTATTAATACATGATGTTTAACCTAGAACCTACACCATGTTCTTTGACAATTGCATATACTATTTGATGAAAATAAAATTCGGTATATATCTTTCATAAGTATTATATTTTCATAATCAATATTATAAAACATAGTTACTTATGGTACTAGTAAATACATTGATTTTATTCACTAGATCCAAACAAAATATTTTCCAACATCTACTAAAGTATTTAATTTAAATTAAGTGATCAAAAATCCTATCATTTTATTTAATTTTTTTAGTTTCCAATTGAACAACCATTGTTTATAAACAGAATATCACTAGCTAATGACACAAACAATTGATCAATTCTCACCCTACAAATGTCAATTAACCATTTAGGTTTTAATTTTTAGATAAAACACACCTATATAAATAGGTTTTGGAAAAAATACATCACTACTATATTATACGAAGGTATACAATATATTTACTTGAAGTCAATAGTTGTGGTCATTGTTTAACTGGTAATTAATTGTTTCGTGTCACTATTAATAAATTTCAAATCACGTTTCGGTCATATTTTTCGTATCATTTAGCTAAGGATTCTTTTGATTTGCTTTTGTAAAGAGCCTCGCCCCCTTGGTTCCCCCTCTCTCCCGCTGGTATGTAAACCCATTGGAGGGTTGCGGGACACGTTTGCATCCAGGTGGGCCACCCGGTGACCCTTTTCTCAGAAAACCACCCCGTCTACACAGCCTCACAGTGACTAGATTAAATATTGACATGGTCTCTATTTCAAGTGGCGGAATATCATATCTCGGCTACGAAAAAATCCGAACCATCCAGAAGAGGGTTTGGAGTTTGCTTTTACATCGGACTAGTAATTCACTTTATAACTTGGATCGTGCATTTCGTGGGTCCAGTGTATTACTAGGTATGTGATAAAATCAATTGTTTTGAGTAATCCCATTTATGGTTTTTGTCTCTCAGTGCACAGTGTAGAATCTGTTAAGAAGAATCTCTTACCTTACTCTAATCTTCTACCATGAAAATTCTCACTACTTACTAATAAAAACGACTCCAGAAATAGTGATCAAAACGCCGTGCATTTTGATGAATTTATCTCATTTAAATGTGTAATCTAAGGGTATTCAGCCGAAAATTATTTCCTGATGAGAACAGTTAAATAATGATTATTATAGTACTTACTTCACTCTATATCTAGGTATAAGTAATAAACCTAAACATTTATTCGGATTAGATTACTTCTATGTCCAGTGGTCTTCTAAATTCAATAAAAGCAAATTCAGTCATTTATCTGGCTGGCTGATTATCTTTGGAAGATATGTCAAAATTGCAAATGATGTTCTATTTATTAATTTGGAACTAAAGTTGGATATAGTTTGTATAGTATGCCAAAAATGGTTTTGATCTTAATATCTGCTTTTTTATTTTTCTCTGTTTATTACAAATTTCATGAACATTAATTTAATATATTAATTAAGGGATATCACTACCCAGTAGATTGTCCCCAGTTATAAAAAATATTTTGATTCTGGTTAATAATAATTTAAATGGTATCTAATTATATAACTATTATATATTACAAATCACATGCTTTATAAAATGTAATAATTCCAAATTATTACTTATAATCTAATTTCATCCAGAAATTTAACATAAACTGACTTCACTCTACCAAAATTTGATTCTAACCAGGAATTCTCTATTTAGTAAATATTTATTTATTTAATGGCTTCTGGTCTTGACTATTTAGACAAAATTATATTTCTTTCAATATTAAAAAAAATAAAGTAAAAATAATATTATAAACTTGGCATTAGTGAATGATTCTATAATATACTAGTATATACTTTAAATTATTCCCATTATAAACATCAATTAATAAAATAAAGGGTATGTAGTCTCACAGTGAATCCATTCACTGTGAAACTACACACCCTTTACTTTATTAATTAATATCATGTTTCACCTAAAGCCTACACCACTTTCCCTAAGTAAAAAAAAAAATTATAAACATCCCTGATGTTTACTTCGATGCTTTTTTCAAAGTATCGAAAAAGAATAATAATTTTAATTGCAAATATTTATTAAAGGTTGTTTTTTTAAATCACAATTAATTAATTATAACTATTTAGTAAACTCAAACAACCATTAATACAATATAACTAAATGCTCATACTTGACTTGATCATGATTGCAGAATAAGAGGATCGAAATGTTGTAGTCTGGTGCTATTATTTGATTTTTGTGCTCAATAAATGGCTATAATTATGTGTGATTTAAACAAAATTTGAACCTTTAGTAAAATTAATTACAAAAATAAATTCGAGAAAATTATTATTATTAAAAAAAAAATATAAAGAGTAACATAAAGAAATTTGGTGTGTGAGGGAGGCTTGGTCCATTTCAAAAACAAATATGTCCATATGTATTAAATAAATTAACCCTACCTTTTTGGAATTTATATTTATTTATTTATATAACGTAAAAGCGAGATTTGTCAAAAAAATAAAATACATTTTCGATTGTTGGGTGGCTTGCACTAATTAATTATGCAGGTGGCGCCTAAAGAAACAAAAACCATGTTTGGAGAATATATATATACTGTGTGTGTTTGTGTATATTAATTCTGGACTCCTGGCCAATTACCAGAACAATGCAATCAACCCAAGTCTTAAGAGTTGGACCTGGAATACAAAATGAAATCGAATTTGTGGCTTTTTTATATAGATATATATTCGTAAACTAAAAGTTTAGACGAAAATTTTATCACCCTTGGAAAATCGTTAAACGGTGAAACAAAAGACAATATAAAAAGAAGTAAAGAGGGGAGAATAAGAGGGGAAAATAAAAAAGGAAAGAAAAACTGCACTTGAACACTCGTCAAGGTTAATTAAAAATCCGTTTTCGTACTTGGACGAGAACCATATATGACTGGAAAATAGAAGAGCAGGAAAAAGAGAGCTCATTACGCCGCTGGGGCATTAAATACAAATCATAATAATAAACAATGAGGTGCAGCTAGATAATAACCATCGATTTTTATATATTAATTAATTAAAAGGAAATTATGACTCGTTCCAAAATCAATGATCAAGAATTTCAGATTAATAAATGACGAGATTAAATCTAATAGCAATCAGAAAATGCGAAGAATTATGACTGGATTGATTAGATGATCGAGCCGGGTTGCATTTAATAACATGGATGAATAGAGTTTATGGTGGAAAACAAGCCTAGTACGATTGAAATTATAAAGGAAATCCATTAGTTCATATTGTTTTATTGTTTCCATTGATTTCCGTACCATTAAAATGTTCTAATAATGGATGAATCGCTCAAATCAAGTCCATTCATATAATAATTGACATGCATTAACGTTTCTATAAATTTTATTTTTTAATTAATTGAAAGTGGAAATGTTAAAAAAAAATGAAAAAAAAAGGAATTAAAAGATTAAAAAAAACGAATCCAACATTTTTAAAGGTCAAGTAAAATAAATTTTTTGAATAATTCTGAAAATACCTGATTACGAAGAATTAGGTACCTAATACACATTTTTAACTTCAAATTGAGACTAATCAATTTCAAAATGGTATTAAATTAAAAAAAAAATCGTTTTTAAATTGATTAATCTCATTTTTAATTTGATTAGCCTCAATTTGAAAATGGAAAGAAATAGTAGAATAATTAAAACCAAAAAACTTATGACCAAATGGATCACTGAAGAGACTAGTTTCGAATTATAGTTAATCGGTAAAGCACATCTTGGTCTTTTTAGGTTTACGCATATATAAATAATTAAACATGTATTGGCTAGGGGTGAACCGCGATTGGAATTATGAGGAATTATTTTGGAATTCATTAGATATGCACCTTCATCTATTGTCTTCAAACTTGGAAATGAAAGTGGAAGTGGAAGAAGGTGTACACGAAATTAGGTCGTGGTTCACCCCTCGTGTATTGATGTGTACATTCCTAAATGTGGCAAAATAAAAAGGGTCGTTTCCATACAAAATTTTCAAAGAAGGGGGGAGGGGCAAATTTTGGCTTAACAAAAAATTATAATTATTTAAACCTATAATATAGATAGGTATATATTAAAATAAAATCTTAAAGAAATGTAATATAGTAATATTTTTGTGGAAAAAATGTATATATATTTTTCTATATTATAGAATGGAGACGCCGATCAGGACCGGATTTAGGATCTATGTGCCCCTAGGCTGAACCTATGGCGCGGGCCCTACGGGGGAAAATATGTTTTTTAATTATTATTATAACCTAAAAAAAATCGCATTTTTAGCAATTATCCAATTAAAAACTTAAAAATAAACGTGCATGACTCTTTATTGAAAATTTGTTAAATATGTTTAAAAAAAAGTAGACCCTTTGTGGTGCGGGCCCCTTTTGTAGTGCGGGCCCATAGGCTGCAGCCTGAATGCTTAAATCTGGACCAGTGCAGTATCGAATCTCGAATTATTCAGAACAATTATCATCTCTATTAAAAATACAAGGCTTTTCAATAAATAAATTTTATTGGAAAGCAACGGAAAACCACTCATCCTGTAAACAAATTCTCTAGGAAAATGACTAAGGGAAGGATACTCTTTTGTTTTTAAAGTTCTTAAATTTAAAATCCGATTTTATAATCTTCTTAGAGGATCACCCCTAGTAAACATCTAGATTGTTAATCACAGGTTCCCGAAAAGACTCTGGACATTGTTTCCACCCTCTTAGTTGGATTTATTTTTTAAATACTTATAATATAGAAAAACTTTGATTTAGTGAATTTACACTATTTCTAATCGTCATTTATTCTATGTGAAATTTATTTAAATGAGAATGGTTTTCAACGAATAGCTAGAAAACTAACGCTAACATCCTCTGTTAATGAGATGAATAAAATTTCCCTATAATTTTCATTCATTTTTTTAGTTTCATATTTCTTTTATTGTTTTTCCGACCATTTTCCGCTGTTATGTCCTCCATTTTAAAATGGCTCTGAATCCATTGTATATGGTCAAAAGAACGAAGAGAGGAGGGGGGGGGTCTCTCTTATGAATTTCATCCGGTTATGATATGCAATCCAATCCAGAAGCCCAAAACGGAGGGAGAGATCCTATTACACACGCACACAGATTCATTCAACATCCCCTCCACAAAAGCGCAGATTCCTTTTCAATAAAAATAATTAAATCGATTCAAACATTTTTTTTAATCTAGGGGATGAAAAATATAAATGTCCTAGAAGAGTAGTTGAACTGAAAAAATTCCTTTATGTGTTTAACGACTTTTTTCGTGTTAACATTATTTTAGATTAAATTTTATGTGTCATACGAAAATTCTAAATGGTAAAGTACCTCCAGTAAAATTTAGAATTTTTAAATATATTTCTTAAGATACCTATATAAATATATAAGTATGTAATTTAACAAACATAATGTTTAAGTTTTTTCTCTGTTTGTTTGTTTTCGAAAATTTTACAATTGATTTTTAATCCACTTTCACTTAGTCTATTTTTTTTCAAATTTTGCATTTGATGTCAATATAATATCTTTAAGATTTAATTTGATCCTATTAACATAGAAAGTAAGGAAGTTTCAGCGGTTTTTGAGGTATTTCGAAAATACAAAGCAAAATAAAAAATCTTTTTAAGTCTAGATTACAACATTTCAACATACCTCATATATTACGTAGTAACGTAATAAGAGTGAATTTAAAAGAGGTTGAAAATGTGAATTTTTTAAAATATTAGACGCTTGTTGGTGAATTCAAATTGTCTTAATTTTAAAAATAAATTTGTTCCTAATTTCTTTTATCCTAATATTTGTATGGTTCTTTAGAAACATTATTTTGAAATTTTCCCATTTCGCCTTGCAATAAAAATGAATTGGTTGTGAAAATCAATGATTTCTGGACATGAATATTGTGAATTAGACACCAAAGTATGTTATATACGCTTGCCTAGCAAGCAGAAGCGAGGGAAGCATCCCCAGACATACTCGCTCTTTGCCAGTAGCAGCATCAGTCTGGTCATTTAAAAGCTACACCTCGTATAATGGGAGCCCCTGCTAGTTAGACAACTGAATTGGCAGATCAGTTAAGGGTATGCCTACCCTACGAAAAAAAGGCGCAAGCCATTTCCCCTTTTAAAGCCTTGGCGCTGTCGTATACAACGCACTACCTTGCACATATGGTCCCTGATTTTGGACATATAAAAATAAACCTAAAACTTATAGAATATCCTCTTTTTAGTGCATTTTGAAATAAAAGTGTGTTATTAACATTCTTATTTTTATAATAGACTGTATTAATGTCTTTCTAGTTAATATAGTTGTTTTCTCGTTGGGTCCCCCCCCCCCCTCTTCATCCTCACCCACTTGAGCTAAACAGCGTGTTTTTCTTTTACAAAATTTAATTATGTTTTCGACATACTGTTTTATAATTAAAAAACGGATTGTTTTATTATTAATACCTCTGGGTTTAGGTTTATAGATGTTGCTGTTCTCTTTTTTCCATTCGGCAGCAAAATCAAGATAAGCCCAAAGCATATTAATAAATTCATTTTTATTCTTAGCCATTTATTCAAATCCAGTTTATTTTCAGATCCATAATAAATGATAATCTAATTAATGGATCAACGTTTTAAAAAATCTTTTCTAATAAATTTTTATTACTCGCGGAGAGTGAAATCAAAATATGTAATATTTCAACAGATGCTTATCTCACACGGGTGGCATTTATTTATTTATTTTATCAAAAAGAGAATATGATATATGGTTATTAGGAATTTATTCCCATTAGTTTTCAAAAAAAAAAAAAAATCATCGTTCTCTCTCGATATTATTTATTTATTTATTTATTTTATATGAGTTTTAATTGAATTTTTTATTTCTCCGAATGGATTGCCATAAATGTGTGTCTTAAATTGGCGCTGAGTCATTCCCACAGGGCATTTCGGAAATATCGCGAAATTTTTATTCTCTGCCCCTCTTCTCTCGTCTCTATCTTTCTTAATTTTAGTATATTTATAAAATATGACTTTCTGACTGAAATATATATTTTATGATTCCACGAAGCGCGACTTTCTTTTTTTTCCTCTCTCTCTCTCGCGTCCGCTATTTTATTAATATGATTAACGGGTTATAAAAAGATCATTTTTAATTTATTATTCATAATTTTCGTTCTATCTATTTATAAAATATAAATAATGTGACAACATTGAATACATTCTAGATATTCTTAATATTACATTTGAAACAGGTGCAATTGTCCTTTCGGAAAACCGAAAAATAATATATATTACTTTCTTTTGTTAATACTTATATTCTTTTTTCATTTTTTAAAGTAAAATAAATGCTTTAATGGTTCATGAAAAGCCTTAATTTTATATCTCGCGAATACTTGATGGAGTGCTTTGCATTATTTTCAAGGCAGTAAAAACTTTAGCAACTGATGGAGTGATGCACCTTAAAACCCTGATATTATATTAAGTGCCCGAGCGATGCTCGGTAACTTTTTGCCTCTAAATAGCTTAAGTTTCAAATTTCAAGGCTCTGCGACTTTCCGAAGACGAGATATGAACGATTAAAATATTTATTTTGCGACAAGACTAATTTACAAATCCTTCCTTTATTTCAATCGGTTCAAAATTTAAACACGACTAATAAATCATGAGACTTGATGAGTTCACCAATTTTTAGCGAAATCGTTAGAGCCGTTTTCGAGAAACCGATTCTATATATATATAAGAATTGTTCGTTTAATATAATAAGATAAGATAAGATATACAGTTCGATTATTTGCTTCTTGGCTTAAAACTCCTACAAAACGTTGTTTAAAAACCTTATTATTTAATTAACTACGCCATTCAAAAATTTACATTTTTACAAAAAAATTGTAAAGAATTTGATTTTAACCATTATTGTACTTAATTTAAATAACATCGGGCTCTCATTACACTCACTACTCATAAAAAAAAAGTATTTTTTAAAAAGGATTTTAGAAAAAACAAAATAATTAGAATTTTATTTGAAACAAGCAAAACAAAACAATCATAAATTTCTTCATTTCCTTTCATTTATTTAATGTATTCTATTATTATTATCATTATTATTACTGTTATTAATTATATTCTTGATTGTTTTTTTTTTTACTATGAAATAAATATTAAACACGTGTATCGTTCAATATATTTTTTTTCTGAAAGGTTTTACCATAATCTGATATTTAGACATTTTTTGGGGGAAAAAATTAAAAAAAAAAAAAAATAAATAAACAAAAAAAAAACGAAATTATTTCATTAGCATTATCTTGACATGATAATAAAAACAATCCTCGTGTTTCATAACATGTATATTGTATATTCATTTAAAAAATTATTACGTATTTCCTCGAGGTCATGAATATAATATTGGAAAAAGAGTTAAAATTATAGGTATCTATAATAAAAGAGAAGTAAAAAGTGATTTGAATAAGATTCTGGGGGTATTTCTGAAAGTTTCTTGTCGGTGATGCGAGGGACAGATTGGATTCACCTCGAAACGGTTCCGCTTCGATTCCTCGACAAACACTTGAACAAAAGCTCGACACATTTTTTCACTGAAACCTGTATTTAACATTCAACCTGACGCTAGAACAAATAATAGCCTCTCATTTGAGATCATCTCCATATGAAATTTAATTTTTTTTTCTTTTACTTGTTTTCAGGTGAAATTGAGACAGGGCTTGCCACTCAGCGACTAACAGAAGATGCAAATATTAATCAAGATTCTCCTTTGCAAGGTAAATCTCAACAAAAATATTCAAAATCTTATCTAAAATTTCAAAAATTATAAAATTAGATAGTTTAATATCTCTAGAATAGCATGTGACACCATTACCTAAACTATTGAGGTTATGTTTTCAAAATCCATTATTACAACATTAATAATATAAATATTATTTCCAGTGATATAGCATGGATATTACTCAATTCTGGAATTTGCTAACCCTTTGAAAATCTTGATCTCGAAATTATCTAATTATATAAATAGATATAAAAACATTTTGTAATTTACTAGCTATTGAGGTTATGTTTTCAAAATTAATTATTGTTATGAAGCCCCCAGTGGCGGAAATGGGTACTACAAAAACCAAGGTATTTTGAAATTTGCTAACTATTTAGCCCAGATAGAAATGAAACCACTATACCTTCTAAGAATAGTATTACCGTTTTAGGCAAAGTTGAAACAGAATGATCTTTTTTTTTACATAAATATAATAAATAAAATTAATTAATTATAATATATTAATTAATGAGAAAGCAATTATTTAAAAACACAAAGACAATCCATGAAGGAATAAGAAAATAAAATAAATTCAATAGAATTGAAGAGAGAGAAAAAAAGTAAAAAAAAAAAAAAAAAAGCAAAAAGTATCATCATAAATCTAATTTATGATTCATTGAATAAGGAATGCTGCAAATATTTTTGAACCTTTCAAAACAAAACAAATTCCATTTTCAAATGGACTTTCATAAATTTCAATCTAAAAGAATTAAAAAAGAAGAGATGATAAAAAAAAAAAACGACACAAATTGAAAATCTAAGGAGAGTTCAGGATACAAATGAACTTGAACAAATAAATTTCATCGTTAATTACTTTGAAATGAAATCGTTTTGTTTTTTAAAATAGAGAGATACTTTTTTTGCATTTTTTTAAATTTATTTTATTTATATTTTATTTCAATATAATTTATTAGCATTTTTTATATAAAATATAGAAAACATTTTTAGATTTTGTAAATGTATTTTTTTTTTTTTTTGTCAAATTTTCATAAATTATCCGGAAAAATCATGAACGGTGAATCATTGAGATGCTATTATAAATTTTCTTTTAATGATCCGAATGGGAATTTTGCAAAAATTAAAACAAGCTATAAAAATTCTTTGTAAATATAAAATCGCATCATTCAATGAGTGGAAAAACTTTTTTTCTTCTATTTGTATTTTTTTATTCCATAAAAATAAAATTAAACAAAATTCTTCTTATTT
Source organism: Forficula auricularia (assembly GCA_024734495.1). Classification (NCBI taxonomy): domain Eukaryota; kingdom Metazoa; phylum Arthropoda; class Insecta; order Dermaptera; family Forficulidae; genus Forficula; species Forficula auricularia. The sequence goes on along the minus strand of JALMQS010000082.1, from coordinate 2,822,054 downwards.
TATTTAATAATTAATAGAAAATAATTTAAGTAAAAAATTAAGGCATTTTATTTTACTTTTATATGTATTTAATAAATAATTGCAGATGATTATCTTGGTAATTGCAACATTAATGATTTAATACGTAAACAAAATTTAGGGAGGGAGGTACTTTCAAATTTTTTAACATGTCTATATATGTTAATTTTATTATATTATAACTAGACCGGATTTTAATGCAGTAAAAACTGCTGAAATATGCAAGTAATATGCAGTATAATACGTTGAAATATGCAAAGATATGCAGTAAAAGATGGCAAAATAATTTTTTTTATGCACTAAAAAAATTAAAATTGAAAACAAAAAGACTATATATCAACGGAATAAACAGATAAAGTAAGCAATAGACACCAAGCAACATCAGTCAGGCTATTTAATAGCCGAATCTCTTTTAATGGGTGCCCCTGCTATTTAGACAACTGAATTGGCAGATCAGTTAAGGGTATTCTATAAAAAAGGCACCGCACGACCTTGCACATATGGGCTCCGCATCCCTGATTCTTCGAAAATTTACTTTTAAAACATCTGTATTTGGCTCGAAATATGCAATATTTGTAAGAATCCTTTAATTATGCAATTATATGCATAAATATGCATTATAAAATTTAACCTATAATATCCTATATAGATGCATGATTCGGAGAGATAATTGATCTCCTGGGTCGTATGTGGCGGCAAATATAATATGCAATTGCATAGGATTCAGTCTCTAATTATAACTATACAAAAATGGGTAAATATTTCTATATGAAACAATAATAAAATAAATGGCTTTTAATATCGATTTATATTCGAATCATTTAACTGAATAATAATTAATTATGCTCAAAAATTGAATGATGAAATTTTCCAAAGAATCGTTTACCCATAATTCATTTTAACGTCTCTAGAATTTCTTTTGACCATTCGATTACCGTTTATATTATTTATTTACATTTTACCGTTCTTATTTTTATTTATTTATTTTTTGTGTATATAATAACCCATTTGAATTAACTGTCTATTTCAACTACTTTACTTTTTGATAGTAATAAATTTTCACTGACACAGAGGTGTAGTAAAATTGCTTTGTGGGCTATTAAACAATTCTTTGGGCAGTTGACATTACAAGGTAGAAACAAGATCAGCCCAAATTTTCATTTTCATTGATTTATTATTTTCCCCAATCTAATTAATATACAATATTTATATAATTCTTGAATTATTTATTACAGGTATATATGAATTTTTATAGAAAATTTATCACACCTCCATGTCACAATCTTTATATTTACTTCTTTGTAATAAAATTTACTACCTTTATTATATGAAAATGAATATTTAACTTTTTTCTGTTCTGTACTCCTTTTTACTCATTCATATTAGGGAAGTAGAAATGTAATCACTTCCGTTCGAGCTCACTCTGTGGAAGTGAAGATTTGGATTTCATGAATTTGTGCGGTTTTCCTTTTTGTTTTGAATGTCTTTTTTTTTATTTTTCTTCAAGGGTTTCTTTATCCGGGATGTGAAAGGTAACAGTGAAATAAAATTAAAAGATTCTTTACCATGAGTGGCAGAGCTGTTTAATTTTTAAGAATCAAATCGGAATGTACATATCTGTCGTCTTACTGGTGTAAATAACAATAAACACATATACTGATTTAAATAAATAAATAAATACATATTGGCAAAAATCACCACAGGACCCCAAGAAGTTGCTATTTTTGCCACGTATTTATATAATTTATTTATTTGAGACTATAGTTTCGCAGGCTCAAAGTCTTTATTACTAACTTTAAAGTATTCAAGTATCAACACAATTCAAGATTTATACATATTGATGATTTTGCAAGTTATTGGATTTTTGAATTGGTTGATAGTTCGTAGTTCTTCTGTCGGACTGATGATATCCCTGAAACAGTAGTTTTTAAACTATTAAAGAGAAATCAATGAGCTTGTCCTCTGCTTGATGCAAATACATATATGGTATAGGTATATCAAATAAAAATATATGTATGTATAATTTATCTGTTCGAGACTATAGTTTCGAAGATTTGACCTTCATTATTAGTCTTTTTAATTATAAATATTTTATCTATTATTTCTCATGGGTTCAAATACCAGATTGTTGTATTGTCGTAATAGTAGGCAGGTCGGGAATTTGAACCCACTACAAATATTTCTAATTAAAATGACTAATGATGAATGTTAGACCTTCGAAACTATAATCTCAAACAGATAAATTATATATATACATATTTATATTTGTAATACTAATATATTTTTATTTACATCAAGAAGAGGACAAGGTCATTGATTTCTCTTTATGAATCAACAACTCTGTTACTTTCTGCAAAACAAATTTTTTCCAATTAAACTATTAAAGCTAGACGGAAGAGTTGGACTACTTAAAGTAAAATTTGAATATAAAAGACAAATGATGTGAAGATTAGAAAATCCCTGATAAGAAATGAATGTTGGCTTTCATTTTGATTAAATTTGTATATTCTCTGGACATAAATGAGATGTCAAAGAGTAGTGATCGGTGGCTGGATGTGGCCATATGTCGGGGGTGGTTCGAAATGCGGGGGCGGCTGTCCTTAATGAGGCATTAGGCCATCTGCTGGCCTTTGTCCACTCAGCCGTTGTCCTCCTGGCCGTTGTCCACCCCCACGTGTCCTTTGTCCCCGACACGTGGCCCCTGACCCCCAATTAAGCCCGAGGGTGGTCGAGGTGTTATTTCACACTCACACTTTGCAATCACCGATATTGTACGCTGATCTTTGCAATTTTAACCGTTACGATTTGAGAAATCTATCCAATTTCAAACAATTCAACTAATTAGAGGAGAGACTAGGAGAACAATGGGGGGCAAAATGTACTTTGATTTTAAATCCGTCAATTAATTAATAATTATTTGTGTAAGTATAGAAATAGGTCTAATTACAGACTAGAAAGGGGTTGCCAATTACTTATTCATTAGGCGAGCTATTAATTCATCGGATCAAACTCTTTCTTTTCTTTCATGAAAGTTTTATTGTTGACTAACATCGGGGTGGACTTTTCTCTAGGATTCCGCTCCTCAAACGAAAATGAAAGTGAATATTTAACGGTGAATTAATATTAAAAGCTACAAAATAGTAGCCATACAGTCATACAATATAAAGGATTTTTGAAAAAATTAGGTATCCCTAAAAGATTTTGCTCTCAGAAGAAAATCTCAGATATTTTCTAAGCTCAGAAGTGAGTACTAAAATACCAGTTACAATGATTGTGTATTTTAGTTATTTTTTGATCATTTATTTTCTAAGTCTAAGAAAATTAAAAAAAAAATGTTTTAAAAACCAAGAATTCTTTATCGAAAGAGAAGTTTCGTCTAAAACCACATCAAGATTGCACATTTTCAATGAGAAAATCTCAAAGGTTGAATTCTGTGAATAGGCTGAGATCTATACTTCGGATGAGATTATAACATTGAAAATGAGCAATCCAGTTTTTTAAACTTATCTTTCGATAAACAAGTTCACCTCCAAAGCTGAAAATTGTTTTATCTTTTATTTAAAACTTTTACATTTCGTACTGAAATATACAAGTAATATGCAGTATAATATGCAAAGATATGCAGTAAAAGAAAGCAAAATAAATTTTTTATGCACTAAAAAAATTAAAATTGAAGACAAAAAGACTATATATGAACGGAATAAACAGGTAAAGTAAGCTCTAGACACCAAGCAACATCAGTTAGGGTATTTAATAGCCATATCTCTTTTAATGGGAGCCCCTTCTACTTAGACAGCTGAATTGGCAGATCTTATATACCATTTTATAGATCATTTGTTTGGTAAGGTCTGAGAATTTTATCCCCACTTTATTGGCCTAGAGGACAAATTTATTCCACTACATATGCTAGGCTGAATATATGTATATTCAACCAAGGGGAATATTATAAACAAAAAACAAAAAATATAAGACATAGACTCTTAAAATTGTTTTCTCTAAAAAATTACCTACTTGAAAAAAATCTACAAGTTTTGTAATGGTCTCTCAAAAATGTAATTGAAATACCTACAATAGATCTTTATCTTAGTTAACTTAACTTACTGTAATTCTTAACTTGGATATTAATTATGTATTTTCATTTGAAATCCTCAAAATTTTTGAAAAATAACAGAAATACGAAAGAACTGGTATTGAACAGCATAAAATCCGTTCAATTGTTAAGGGCTGGAAATCTGAACAATATTTCAAAATATCTCTGCATTGTTCTTTAATTTATAATAAGGAAGAAAGAATCGTGACAAGCAGCGTATTGTATGATGTATCATATATTGTGATAATTTATTGCAACGCTCTATTTATTTGTCCAGCGCGATTGAAGTGGTCCTCTTCGGGATAGGATGTGTGGGGGTGCAATTTCTATTAACCTATATATAATGTCGAGAGCCTCTTGTCCATTTGTTGGTTTAATGTCTGTCTAGACGGCTTTTGTGTTCATTTAGTTCCGATGGCATCTGCCTCCATATTTATTTGATGTCCTCCTACATTGTACCGGATAACAATCAAGAAAGATTTTTCATTTTACGCAATTCAAAAATTCTTTAAATACAATATTTATATAATATAATAGAAAATTACTAAATTCAAAAATATGAAAAATTATGAATATATAAATAATAGTATAGAGAGAATTTTAATAGTTTTGTTTTTACTTTACTAAATGAAGTTTTGTTATTGAGTTGAAAAAAGGAAAAACTTCCGCAGAGTTTATCAAAGTTTCGTTAGTCCAAAAGTGGTCAAACTTTTTGGGCGCTTTACCTCAAAAACCAACAAGAATTTCTAATCAAAATTTAATTTTTAATTTTTTTTTTTATATTGAGAAGTAGAGCTTATTTTATTTTTGTTGAAATTTGATTAGTAAACTTGATGTTCAATTTTGATATTTCTATATAATTAATTAATATGTCTGTGGGGTCGGGTTAAGCTAGGGGTAGCGTGTCAGCCTACTAACCAAGTGGACCCGTGTTCGAATCCGACTGGAGCTTATTTTATTTTTGTTGATAGTTGATTAGTAAACTTGATGTTCACTTTTAATATATCTATATAATTAATTAATATGTCTGGGAGGGGGGGTCGGGTTAGGCTAGGGGTAGCGTGTCAGCCTACTAACCAAGTGGACCCGGGTTCGAATCCGACTGAAGACATCCGGCTAAAATCTGACCCCGAGCTAGAGACAAATTGAAAAAAAAAAAAAAAAAAAATAGTATTGTAAATTGGCTTATGGCTAGAAAGGCCGAAAAGCCAAAATAAAAAATATAAAAAATAACTTTAGTCTTAGAATTCCTGTTTTCAATTAAAGTATTAATCCAAATGTTCCCAACACTTTATTAATCATTTGAGAAATACTGAAAGAGTAATCCAATACAACTGTAAATGTAAGTTTGTAACAAAATATTTAGGGGGCCGTATCGTCATTTTTCGGGGAGGGGTGGAGTTATAATAAAATTTAAGGGTCAAGGTTTTTCTGGACAATAATTCATATATAAAGATCGAAGACATTATAAGTGGTTGAACTTGAGAAGAAGGATGATGACAAAATCTTTGTTGATTTTTTGCACTTGAAAAAATTCAAGGAAAATAAATGAAAAATGGATTAGTGGAATAACTTTGAAATATATAAAATTAATTAAACAGACTAACCAAAAAATAATCACACCGAGTTTCTTAATAAATAAAAAGATATTAGATTATTTTGTTAATATACCAGACTAAACGCCTAAAAGATGGGTAACTAATAGGGCTCCTTAGAACAGCGGAAAGCCTACCCTACAGGCATTTAATAATAATATTTAATAATTTATAAAACAAAAAAATATATATAATATATTTAAAATATATTATATTATTATTATATTTTATATATATTTTAATATATATTGGTATATATAAATTCATTTTTTTTACTTTCACTTATCTAAAAATATAAATTTTAATTTAAACAATCTGTCTAACCATATAAAAATCTTAACAGTGATTTTTTTTCAATAAGTAACTCCCGAAATGAAATCAAATTAAATGTCTATAAATTTACAAGGGGGTGGGGGGGATTTGAATACAATAAGTCACATAAATTTTTTATACCTATAGATTCATATATTTATAGACTGTACTGTAGCAAATTCAAATTTAAAATGAATTGAAGGTATTCAAAACAAAATACTCAGAATAATCACCTTTAAAAACCCATTTAGAAAATTTGGCAAGAAATTCCAATTCTATTTAAGGAATCATCTGAATCCTCTTCTCAGAGAAGTTACAGTTGAAAAAAAAAAAGAAAAATATCAAGAAATGTAAAAGTGTAAATAGTGTTCTTGTTTTCATTTTATTTCTGTTTATTCTCATTTCCTATTTTACCATTCATTCTTCAAGACGTGTTTTTTTTTTCAAAATTTTCGCACAATTATATTAAAATTTTAAAAATGATTGAAATAATTAGAAAAACATTAATATCAATATGGACATGAGTAGGGAGTGTTGACTCGATGCCCAAGTTATAGTAATAATCGAGGGTGAACAGCGACCTAAAATCGTGTACACCTACTTCCACTTCCACTTTCATTTCCAAGTAAAAGACAAAAGATAACAATAGATTATCTAATGAATTCCAAATAATTCCAAAGACGGTGTACACCTAATTCCAATCGCGGTTCACCCCTCGGTAATAATTATAAATATGTAAATTTTTAAATTTGAAAAAAAAAACACACTATGTATCGTAATTCGTAATGTTATAGGTACTTGTAAATTTTTAAAAGAAATTGTCTCAATTCAATCTAAATTTATTAGAAATTATTAATTAAAATGCAATAGGTAGAGAGATTGTTTTGTTTTTTTATAACTAATCAGGAATTTTGAAAAATGGTTTTCAAAGAAATGTCGGAATGTTTCCCCTCTTTTTTCTTCATTCTCTTTCTTTTCAGCTCTCTAATGATATGTCTTTGAATTCGAAATATTTTTATGCTTTTGTCACAAATGCTGAAAATATTAATTCGTACGATTTTTTTGTTATTCGCCGACGATTTCAATTTTATTTTATTTTTTTCATCACGAATTTAAGAGGCGCCCGAATCTTCAATTGGATCTGCTGCTTTTGGATCTCAATTGCCTTGCGCTTATAAAATCCAAATGCGATTTTTTCCCTTCTCTCTCTTTCTTTCTTGATTTTGTCGTTTCTTTTTTTTAAGGGACTAATGATCTCAAGACATATAAGGAGGTAAACATTCATGAATTGATTATACTTTATTTAACTCCCTTTTTGCTTTCATTAGTTAATAACTTACCAACCGATCGACTACTTGTATTATACCTGTCTTCACTCTATTCATGGAGTATAAAAAGAAATTTAAATAATTTTCGCACAAAACTCTTTGAAACATTAATGTATAATTTACCCTCCGTGTAATCTATTACTTAGTGGACAGAATTTATTACTCGAAAAATATTTGAAGGACAAGAAATACAATTATATTGAAACGGATATCTATTTTATTGAATTTTTAATGATTCGTTTCGGTACCTTGATTGCATACCGGAAATACATTTAAAAATATATTTAGTAAGTAATTAAACACCATTTTCCATTTAAAATCAAACGATTAACATTCAAGAATTTAAAATAAAAATATTTGGAAAATTATAATGTATATTTTATTTATTTCTTCTTTTTAATCCGAAAACTCGCAAAAAGAAAAAGATATAAATTATATTAAATACAAATTCAATAATAATAATTCTCAAAATATTCAAATTATTTGTTTCAATTTTAATACCTTTTGCAGTTTTCAGTAATTCATAAAATTTATTCTAACAACTAAAATTTTATTGACAAAAATTATAATTTTTTAAAAATTAATTATGAATTTTGTTTCAAAGGCTGTTTTTCTTGTAGTATAAGACCAGTAGTCTTTTATTGTTAATTTACTGTGAAACTAGCAGATCTATCTAAAAAGTATTTCTATATTCTTTAGATTCTTGATTTCTGTGAAACTAGCAGATCTATCTAAAAATTATATCTATTTTCTTTAGATTCTTGATTTCTGTGAAACTAGCAGATCTATCTAAAAAGTATTTCTATATTCTTTAAATTCTTGATTTCTGCGAAACTATCAGATCTATTTAAAAAGTAATTCTATATTCTTTAGATTCTTGATTTCTGCCATTAAATCCTTTTTTTAAAAATCTATGCTATGTACATCTTTATAATTTATTTGAAATCCTTATTCAAAAAGAACATCCAATTTATGTGGAATTTCATTTTTATCAATATTTTTTTTTTTTTTTTATTTTTAAACTCCCAATTAACTTTTATAAACCCAAATAGTATTTCTAATTTATACACTCTTGATGATTAATTTATCTTTAAGAATTTATTATTTAAATAAAATTATATTCGAACATTTTTTGTCTCCAATCTTTTATATATATATATATATATATATAAAATAAATATATATAAATTTCTTATTGACATTTAAAAAATATTCTATAGCTATTTGAAATTTATTATATGATTTCTGCACATGTTTTTCGCTGGACGGACAGACACACGCTCGTTCCCGCTAATGGTCACGCCCATTTTTAATATTCAAGGTCCCCCCTCCCCGTATTTTTTTGTCGATGGGTTCTTGACTCTCTTATCTTCATTTTACCATAGAGAGCCGAGAGATGGACCATCCAGCCTTCCATTTACATTTTATAACAGATTTTATTTTATAATAAAACATAATTTCATTTTCGTTCAGGAGATTTTTTTTTTATTTTCCCATGTTGGGTTGTTCTTTTTTTTATGACTCTCAGGTTCGGATATTTATATTTATTAGGGGGTGGCGGGGTGGGGAAAGGCAGGTTGTGGACCCATTCGCGCTCACATTAATATCAGCCTATAAAAATGTTTCATAATAAAAAAAAAATCGTGATTATTTGTTTTTTCGAGTTGTGAATAAATTCCATTAATTAATTAATCGTCGATGTTATGATAGTGAAAAGGAAAAGACGAAAAAAATGAGAATAAATATAATTTTTTGGAATTTTAATACTTATATATTTTACAAAAAATATATTTCAATGATAAGAGAATTATCAAAAAAAAAATTAACTAAGCTCCATTTTAATTAACAATTTTAGAATTAGCAGTAATAATAAATTCTAAAGTTTTCTACAGAATACTAAAATAACATGAGTTTATCTTCATTATAAAGTAAATATATTCCATTAATTAATTAATCATTGAGTGTGATATTAGGAATAATTAATATCGTTTATTATCATTTCCCGGATAAATCCAATAAATAGCTCAGTGTGAGAGACAAGAGTTATAAAAATTATTCGACGAATAATTTTCTAATTAGAAATTATTCATTTAAGATCAAATATGTTGCACGATTGATGCTATTAAATATTATCCTCCATCCTTTATACCTATATCTAACTATATAAAAAATAACCTATTTTTGACTTTTATTTTTTATTTTATTCATTTCACCTCTGGGGCTTCTTAATAACAACATCAATTTATTTTTCATTTTTTTTTTTTTTTTGAAGTTGAACCAATCTTGTAATATATTATTACTAGTTTATGAGTTCCAGTCTGAAGAATTCTAAACAAGATTATATTATCATAGTATGGATTCTTCATTCAGTCGGTGAAAAACCAAAAAGATATTTGCCCCTCTCTGTCCTCACATTTTCACCATGTATTCATTACCATGTGTGTGTCTATAGTGTAGGGGAATTTACTGATCTATAGATATAAATATAGAATATATCCTGGGAATATAATAAAATTCGATTTAAAATTCATAATGGAAAAGCCATAAAAGAATCTTGTGCTTAGGGCAAAAAAAAAATATTTTTTTATATTCTATATATACCTAAGTATACTCTTGTTTTTATTTTATTTTTTTTTTACTTATCTTTTTCTTTTTTTGTATAAGAAATTGAGTTGTTGTTAATCTAATAATATACTAAAATTTATTGAAAGTGACTGGGAATAATTGATATCAAAATGTATATATATTGAGAGTACTATAGATAAAATAATTAGTTTGCTAAATAGATATTTTAATCCTCCTATCTTTAAGGTAGTTCCTTTCAAAAATGCGAAAATTCAAGCAGTCTTCAAAACTTGGAATATAAGTCATTAAAATCATAATAAACACACTGTTAAAATTTGAAGTCTATTTATTACACCAAACATGAAATAATTGCAATTAAAAATGACATTTTTTACATATGGTAGATTGGGAAAGGGTGGGAAAATGATCATTATTTTTTTTTTCATTGAAGGACTTTCACCATCTTGATGAAAAACTAATATTGGTTAGAATAATATATTCGGAATAACTTAAAAAAAATTGAAATTATTTACCTCGTAGTTTTGATAAAAAAAAAAAAACATTTGAGCGATTATTTTTAGTGGAGGGGATATAAGATCTTAGAAACGATCCATTCATAAATATGATATAGTAGTGTGAGAAGTACAATCACGTTAAAAAAACATAACCTAAAATTTTAGCACCGTTCATATGTATAGAGTGGTTACGAGGCTAAAACTTTTTCTGTGGATTGTCGCGAAAGAACTACTTTAAATTATTTTTAATTGAGAAAAAAATGACAACCATTTTTTGAGCATCGTATAAAAAACATCCGTAAATTATTAAACTATCTACTTTAATAATTAACTATTTGATCTGAAATGCTAATTGCTCAATACTATATATATATATTTTCAATTATTAAATAAAAATAATTTTTTTTTTTAAATCAAAATGAATATTCAAAAATATACAATAAGAAAAGAAGATTAATTAATTATGAGATTTATTCAGGTCCCCCATCTATCTCTTCTTGTATAGTCTTTTGCATTCTTTGCTTATAATTACGAGAGAAGGCGAAAAATCCTCGATGCTATAATTAACGGATGAAATTTATTTCGATGGCCACCCAGGGATAAAAAAAAATTGAACAGGGCGTTAATTAGATTCATTTACCTTTACCTCCCCCAAATACCCTGCTCCCCCCACTCCTTCTCACGACTCTACAATCTCATAAATAAATAATTGATCGCATCTCTCGGTTATAGAGATTGTGCTAAAGTTGACCTGGGTGGTTAATGATTTCAATACAAATTTATGTTTATCATATTATTTTAAATGGAGATTCTTCTATATATATATATATTTTTTTTTTTACTTTATCTGTTAGTAAACTGGGGAATTTAAAAAAACGAAAAATAAAATCAATAGTAGGTATCGTGAGAATTACTCTATATTTTCAAAGAAAAAAATGATTTTTTGTAAATATTTTTGAAAATTCTTTCAATTTCATGAATCTAAAAATAAAAAGATTGCCAACTAATTTCTAAGCAAATTGTAATGAAGAAATTGGAATTGACTCAAAGAAAAATGAACTATTGAAAATATGTTTCCTTTTAACAAATATACGTCTTAAGGAAAACACTACTGACAAAAATAATGTTTTTGCTGAAAAAAAACAAACAATTGATCGATTAATTTTAAATAGCAGATTAAGAACTTGAATACAAAATTTTAAATATTCAAAAATTTGTAATTTCAATAACGAATATAATCATTATATTATGTGATATTATGTAATATTATGTAATATTAATCTTATCTTTTTATTTAACAACCTAATTCATAAAATAAAACGTCTGTCAAATAGTATCTGTGATGGATGACATCTCATGGGTTCAGCCAGCTGACGAGCGGCTAGCAAGTTTGATACCTGGGTTCGAATCCCGAGGATGGCCCTTCTGACATAAAAATTATTCATATAAAATAACATTAGATTATATATAGCTTTTAAATTATGTTTTTCATTATTCCATAAATTTCAGGGTTCTTTTTTAAATTTATTTTAGCTTCGGGTCTAAGCAATCAAATGAGTTTGTATTTTAAAAAATTAATAAAGGAGTAATTTCACTCTTTCATTACGAGCTTTTCGTGCGTGCCTTCGGCACGCCCTCGAAGCTCGGCCCTCCGGGTTGGTGCCCTGGCGGGCAGCGTCTCTGTCCAAAATTTTTATTCCTCTTAAAAAACGACACTCCAAATGTATACCCGTAAACTACCGAAAATACATCGTCTCTTAAAAGTTTCGCCTCTTTAATTTTTGTGTGGCGAGAGGGGGTGGGGAGGAATAATTATAAATATATTTAATGTTTCTTAATTTAAAATGAATTGGAATCTTTCATTTCAAAATTCGAGTCCAAATTACAATTATATTTCAAATTTGCCTGGTTAATGAAAATCGATTAGAGCCATTAGTTTAAAATCCGAGCTGACAATTATATTTCAAATTTGCCTCGTTAATTAATATATATTTAATGTTTCTTAATTTAAAATCTATTGGTGTTTTTTCATTTTCATTCGAATTCAAATGAATACAATATTATCTCGATACAAAGTCTAAATCAAAAATATATAGTTTTAGTAACAGAAATCAAGATATAAATATTAATGTTGCATTGGTGTAATGGCTAGATCTGATGCCCTTAGTTCAAGAGTTCGTCAGTTCGATTCTAGGCAAGAGGGTAATTTTTTTAAAGAAAATTCTTGCAGCGTTGTTACAAATTAATCTAGGCTCTTATATATAGTATTTGCATTAATCATATAAAAATCATTGAGCTGAATTTTTTCTCCTAAATGAATTAATATTTCTTGAAAATTTAAAACCTTAAAGATGTAAGGAAAAATCGAGGGGTGAACCGCGACCTAATATCGTGTACCCCTACTTCCACTATCATTTCCAAGTAGAAGGCAATAGATGAAGGAGCATTATCTAATGAATTCCAAAATAATTCCACATAATTTCAAAGACGGTGTACACCTAATTCCAATCGTGGTTCACCCATCGGGAAAAATTATCTAATATCGGAAGAGAAATCAAAATCTATAAAACCTTCAAAAATTGTCTTGAAATTGCTCCTTTCTAAATCATTCCAGAAAAAAAAAACTTATAATATTTCTAATAAATAAATAAATAACTCTTGCTCGTAATTTTAATGAATAGTAATAAATACATATTTTATAACTTTGTCGTGACGAATAAAATACGGACTAATAGAGTTTATAATTTATGATTGGTAATGTTAAATTAAATAAGAGTGAAAAGAAAGAGAGACCTTAAGACTCTTCTTATTCTTAACCACCCCAAACTTTCAACCCCCTTTCTTCTTTAAACGACGATACTTTCAACAAAATATAGAAACGAATTTCCTCTTTGTTTTATTTTCTCACAATCTGTCTAAATTTGTAATAAATAAGATTTCCAAAAAAGCCTATTTTGTTTTTCTTGATTAGAGATGTATTATATATATTTGATTTGACAGTTTTCTTTTGTCTTGTTTCAAAAAGAAATCTTGTCAATTTTCAAGGCCCTGCCAGGACATAAATAACAGTTCTTTTCTTTTTAAATAGTTTTCAATCTTGAACTTTCTAATTTTTTCAAAATTCTCAAATGTTTATTTATTTGGTAAATTATTTATTGGTTTATTTTTTTATTAATTTTGATCTAACGAGTTTTTGAATTAATTTAATTATCAATTTTGAACGAGAATTGAAGTAAAAGAATTAAATTAAAAATTAATGATAAAAAACATATAGAAAAAACTGGTGGAATTCTAATGAATATTAATAATCATTAAAAAAGTTGCTTATGGACAAATTAATGGACTTTTGTGTTTTATTATTATTATTATTATTTATTTTAATTTTTATTGAAACATTCCTGAGAAAAGACGATGAAATTAAGAGAATTTTAATTATTAATGGAGAGCAATAACAATTAAAATTCATTAATTTAACTATAATATATGTTATACATACATATATAGAAAATAATAAAATGAAATTTATTTCCTTAAATTGAATACTTATGAAAGTAATTTTATTTATGTGTTTATTATTATTATTATTATTATTTTTTATGAGATTAATTATTTCTATGTTCATTCTTATTATTCGGAATGAAATTAATATCCATTTAGAAGATATTGTGAGACCAGTGAAACTAGTTCAGTTTCAAGTGTTAAATATTTCAAATATTTAAAGAAAAAAAATTATACTTATTTTTACTTTGCTTGAATATGTAAATAAAAAGAAAAAAATACCTACATCTATTTTTAGATTAGAATTTATGGCAAGAGAAGCTATTAATCAGACCACGGAAATCTACCTACTTTTACTAGATAGTATTTCTATTATATTAAGTAATAGTATAATATTAAGAGCATTGAAAGTTGTCGAGTTTTCTTTTATCAGTCAGTCAAACATTTCTTTTTTTTTGACGATTTTAAATTGTCAAGCTTCTGCGGGTATTGTTATTTTTATTTATTTATTTATTTTTTAATTAAAAACAGAGTGATTATCAGGATTATTCGGAGCATCAATAAGGAAAACATGCTTTTATCGCATTATACTCCAAATGAGTTAACTCTTTCGTGATCATATAATCTTGATAACGGTTCTATGGAGCCGAAACATCGTTATTTTCATTACCCAATATCGTTGAATTATTTGTGGTGCAATTATTTAATCTCGTTTAGCAAGTTGTGTGCATTGCATACATTTATTCATTTTCCATTAAACTGCTCGTTTTATTTTATTTTTATTTTTTTTTACAATTTATTCATTTCCATCAGAAAAATAATATTATGAAAATATTTTTATTGGAGATTATATTTTATTCTAATATTGATATGTCGTTTGTATAAATAAATTTAATTTTATATGAAATAGAAACCCTTTTAAAACATGCAAATTATTATTAATCAATGGAATTAAATTACAAGCAAAATGAGGTAGATTTATTTATTTATTTATCCTGCATTTTCCCCTTCTCACTTTTCTGTTTTATTTGGCGTTTGGATTTGTTTTCCCAGCAAAGGGTTATTTAAATAATGTCACTCGATGTCTCTCTATCTCGTCGCGTTGAGGAGGTAATATAATACGAAATGGGAAAAAAAGACGAGAGGCAACCACGACGATGGCAACAAGTCACGAAAAGTAGCCCGGGGAGTCCCCGCCCCGACCCCCTTCAATAGAGCAAATCTTCTTATATTCAAATGCAATCACTGTCCGACTGTCCGTCTCACTGTCCTGAGCATTTTCTGTTGAATTGATCTCTTGGGATCTCAAAAAATCAGCCTCAGATTGAGATGTCAATGTTTATGTGTGTGTTCATGTGAGTGTGTTACTACCTTTATGTGCTATAATAAGCGAAGATGAAGAAAAAAGAAGAATGCAATTGTGGCTGTGAGGGGGTGAATTTTGCATCGATAAAGCAGCTGACCACACAAAAGCAACAAATCCACCTTACAAAATAACAACAAGAATCCTCTTGAAAATCGAGGGAAGCAATTTTGTGGCCACTTGGCAAAAGGATCGACAAGAATTCAACAAGTCTTTTACAAGAGACTGAATTCTGTGGCAGATAACATTAACATCATCTTCCCGCTTTTTTTCCTCAACTCTTCTGAAGATATCAATGCAAGGTATTATAATTCCTCATTTCACACTGGATAATTAGAAAGAAATTAGAAATATAATGTATAATTTCTTTTTATAAGTTTGAAAATAACATTTCAATAAACTATTTTATTTGGACCTTGGTTTTATGCAGTATTCTGGTATGCCTCTCCATCAAATCTCATTGATTTCTACTAGCCTGTTATATAGTCCTACTTGTAATAATTACTAATTTCAAACTGTAAATTAGAATGAAGTTAGAAATAAATATATTATTAAATTTCTGATTTCGCACTGATAAATTAAAATCAAACTACATAGAATCATAGAGTGGAAGGCTCCATAAGGAGCCAATGTATTTTAGCTTATGCAAGTTACAGAACTCTCTGGCGGTTCGGAATGGGCAATAAGATGGCGGGAACCGCTCTCTTTAGCTCTATAATTAAATTATTAAAGAATTAACATATAAATAAATAATTTACTAGTTAATTTTATATAGGGTACTTAAATTTCAGGATTTTTAAGTCGTTTAAAAAAAGTATGTTCTTTATCTGATTTTGTGTCGCGAAAGCAACCTTTCACAAAATACTGACGTCGAGATCTAGCCATATTTAATAATACGTTGGAAAATTTTCTAAATGAACGTTTAGCACAAAGCCTGTATGAATCTTTTACCTATGACAAAGCCTTTGAATGTCCTATGACTAAGATCTTTGAATAGCTCTTAAGGACTAGGGATAATGCTAAGGATAATGCTAGAGAGCGCTTTTCGATATTCGGTAGCCTTCGACTCTATATTACCCTATGCTAGAAATCAAGTATGATTACTTATTACACATGGTTTAATTTGAATGCAAGTGAAAAAATATTTAATATAATAATCATAAAGGAAATAATATTTGATCTTAAATCATTTTATAAGTAAACTTAATAGGTACCTACTTACTTTCATGTTCTTATTTATAACTAACTAGCTGCAAAGCCCGCCTTCGGCGGCCCTCTTGCTAACCAGAGGAGCACGCCCCCTGGACCCCAACCCACGAACTACACCATCATACCCCACTCCCACGCATCACATACCGCGAAGCCCAGCCAGCACCTCCCACCCCCCGCACCATGAACCCCACTACGCCTCTGGACCCTCACCTGAACACCCCACGCCCCACAACTTTGTTTATCATAAAATTTGCCGTAAGGTTAATAGTTTAGGAGTTTCGTGCGCCCCCCGAACCACCTTTTGGGGTGAAAATATCAAAACGTTATATAGCTAAAAACGTAATTTAGAAGACATATGATGTAAATATGAAATTTCATTATAATTCCTTCAGGCGTTTTTACGTGAATCGTGAGCAACTTTTCGCTGAACCTACGGAAACATACATACAGACATACAGACAGACAGGAATTTTTGTTGAGGGTGTTTTCGTTCATAACTTTGCTTGAAACGTGTGCAACCAAAATTTGGCCTGATTTGGAGCAATGTACAGACAAAACCTTAATTTTATGTATATAGATTATATGTGAATATAAGAATCCGTATCTATTTATAATGATAGGTATTTAATTTGACTTTTACTTCTAGTAGTCATTCTTGACCCTGAGCCCCGGATTTCATATGTAATCTACATAACCGCCTGGTTAATAAATTCCCCACTCATCTGGCGATTAATTTCTTGACGCGCTTTCATTAATCTATCGGACGTTGTTTCCTTCTCTATGCATTATCATTGGGGACATCAATCACTCCATTGCTCTCTGGCAATTAGCCTCTCTGCTTAGTTTGGCGCCCGAATAATTTGATTTCATTTCTTAACGGATATTCAATTAATGGAAAATGTCATTCAATGCAATACATGCGGTATAAATCACGTGAATGACGTCATTTATCATTAATTTTTATTGTTCTGCCCCCGATGTCACCCTCTGCGCGGGGATTACTAACCCACCTATTAGTTTTGTCACCGACCAATCAAATATCTGAAATTTAAAAATGATGTCGATTTATTTAAAAATAAATATTTACCAATATTTTTGTCGAGTCATTTTGGTTTTGGAACAATAAATAGACTCTTTAATACTAGAGAAGGGATGTGGAATCGATTTATTTAATAAATTTTGTTTTCTTTTTAGATATACCTACTCTATAGGTAAGAAATATAAAACATTTGTGTATTGTATTTCTCTTCATTGATTTTTTAAAAGTTATTTTTAATCGATGTTTTATGTAATGAAACTAAATTTTTCCATAAGAATTTATACTATAATTATAGTTATTCATTTCTATTATCAGAATTAGATGATACAAATCAGAGGAAAAAAAGGAACAATTAAACACCATGTTAAAACATACGATCAATTGCAACGTTTCTTCAATTTATTGTGGTCAAGAGCCTGATGAAGCCACAATAAATTGGCGAAACGTTGCAATTGATCGCATGTTTTAACACGGTGTTTAATTGTTTTTTTTCCTCTGATTTGTCACATCTTATACTATAATATTGAATTTGATAAAAGTAAAATCTACGGAAAAGATGTATCTATTTGTATTTTTAAACCTAAATCAAAGATTTTTATATAATTATACCTACTAATATGATGAATGAGAAGTGGTTGGTTTAATTGGTAAAAGAATTAGACTGGAAGACCGGGGTTTGATTTCTAGTGCATCTATAACTAAAACTTTTTCCTTAATTCTAAAAAAATTATTACTATTAAATATTTTAAAATCGCAGGGAAGTGGACAAACAAAAAATCAAACAACAGAGTTAGTTATTCAATTTACCAGACGTTTCGTCACTTTATTGAGAGTTCATCAGTGGCTCATTCAATATAACTCTTTGTCAAAAATCTATCAACTATATGACAGCCAGTAACGAACATTTTCCATTTTTATGTGAGGACTAGACAATCTAATATTGTTTTTAAAATGTTTTAATTGTGTTTTAATAAAAAATGTTCTTTACTGGCTGTCATATAGTTGAGAGATTTTTGACAAAGAGTTATATTGAATGAGCCACTGATGAAGTCTCAATAAAGTGACGAAACGTCTGGTAAATTGAACAATCAAATCTCTGTTGTTTGATTTTTGTCCACTTCCCTGCGATTTTAAAATATTTAATAAAATATGAACGCGAATGATGAAATATTATTACTATTTTTCATTATTTTTTTTTTTAAAGTTATTTTTGTTGAAATATTATCGAATGAACCTATTTAAGTAGGAATATATTAGCTTTTTGAATTTTCAGAGTATATTTTTTAAATATGAATGTTTGTGTAATGTACATATATTTAATTAGAACTCTTTGAAGAAATTAAATTCTGTAGTTAAATTGTTCTATATTTTCAGAATTTCCCAACAGTTTTGAAACTTGGTTATCAATTGAAAAATAATTAATTCATTTATTTGTTTTCCCGACTTTTTCGTTTTTTTATTTCCTCCTCCTGTGCCTTTCATTTTCTTCTCCCCTCAGAAGGAATAGTTAATATTTTAACCCACCAAAAGGGGTTTCGATGAGTACAAAAGGGAAGGGTTGACTCAGGGCAATTGAATAAACACCGAGAAAAGTGATAGATGACTAGTACTAATGTTTTAATAGGGGTTAGACCCTCTTTTCAAATTGATCTTCTTCTTTTCGGGAGAAAAAAATTGCGAGGGATGGAATTTGCGGGGGTGAATTTATTAACAAAAAAATCAACTTTCCCTTTACTAATACTTAATATAATCACTTGCTGTCTATTAATTTTTTTTCTATATTCCATTAGACAAAAAGATTTATGATGCTCTCTAAAATTATCTTTTAAATATATATAATAATAATAATATAGAATGGTAAAATAAATCGTGATTATAATAGAAAATAAATGTCAGATTGATTGTTTCATTCGTCTGAAATGAGAAACAATATGTTATGAATCCACACTCCTCCCTATGAATTAAAATTCTTTAGTTGGGAAATTTAATTGATTCGAACGCCATCTGGCCATCAAGATGATAAAACCAGATTCATTTAAATGGCGTTTGATAATAATATATAGGCCTACTTACAAGTCACTCGATTGCCTCTTGAAATAAATTATTATAATTTATTAATATACATCTTTTTATCGGAAACTGGTTTCCAAGACAACATCCACCACGGGAAAAATAAATAAATATATCAATCGAGTCAAAAAATTTATTATCTATTACATAGAAATGTAGAATTGAAGAATTTAATGGAATTATAATGCAATATCCATGATTTATTAACATCTTAATTAACTATCAAAATTAAGTAAATAAAATGATATAGGAAGTACCGACCTATATAAAAAATACTTTTATCATATTTTATTATAGTTTGTATTAAATACATATGTATATTCTATAAAACTTATACTCAAAATCAATTCTATATAAAAATAAATATGTATATTCCTAAAAGTTTCTTAGCTTAAAAATTAAATTAAGAGGGCGGGTTGGTCAAGCGTGTAGCGTGGCTGCTTCAACATTGTGATGACACGATAATGAATGAATTTAAGCTTCGCTGACCGCAAAAATTTGATCGGATAGCATCTGGATCCTGCACTAACACTTCTGACACGTAAATAATTAACCATACTAAATAGGAAATCGCTAAATGGACTCAGATATCTGCGCCCCAAAAAATTAATATTTTAAATTAAAATAAAAAGAATTAGTAGTATATTTAGAAAAAATATTCCATATATTTTTTCATCAAAAATATGTATATTAATTTAAATAAATTATCTAAATATTTTTTTGAAAAATGTGTGTAATATATTAAATGTAAGTAGATGGGACTTGCTGGTAACTTATATTAGAAACAAGAATATTTAATTTTGTTAAAATGAATAACAGACGGAGGGAATAAAAAGTTAAAAAAACAAACAGGAATGTATACCTATTTGTATTATTAATGGTGGAACTCAGAGCGGGGAAACACTCTAATGCAAAGTGGTTGTCTGTAGGGGTGAAAAAGATTCCACTTGTTTCATGGGTGAAATTTTCACTAAAATTGATATTGATATTTAATGATTTTTGGTTTAAATGAAGTTTTTGAGGAGAGGTTGCTTAAGTTTCTTCTTTTTTTTTTTTTTTTTTTACTTTCTCTGGTATAAAATAAGATAATGTATTGTTATAAGCTACAAGTGATGTCCCGGAGGACCATCAGTATCAGAATTAATCATAATTTCAGCTCAGCGTTGAAAATAAACAGAAAAGTCCGGCCAAACTATTTCAGCGTTCTTTAGGAATTCAAGTCAACCGTTTACTAACACAAGTACATTTTTAATCATATTAATTATGGTTATCAGTTCTATCGAAAAACTAACCGAGTATATTTTGAAATAATTTATCCTTGTTTTATTTGTATAAAGAAATAGAGTACCTACTTTTATGAAAAGAATCTCAAAACGTTTATTAAATTTCCAAACGTTTCGGGAGAAATTCTCCCTTTATTAAATTTAAAAAAAAGGTAATTTCATCTCCAAATCAATCTATATCATTTATCTATTTTCAAAATATTTATTTATTTTTATAGTTGCTTTATAATTTCTTCTTAAACGTAACGATTTTTCCAAATTTCCATTGATAAGGGAGGAATGTCTTCCGAAAGGAAATGGATATTTAATAAACGTTTTTTCTATTTATTAACAGAGGAATTAATTAAATTAACTCAGTTAAAACTATGTAAAATGATTGCACTTCTAACCGGTCACGCTTTGAGGAAACACCTACATGTGAATCGGATCTTCGTGAATCGACCCTATGTAGATTACCTATGTGAAATGGAAGACGAAGCCACCCATCTCTTGTCTGATTGCAAGTCTCTAGCCTACATGAAAACAACCATCTTTGACTATAAAGATGAAAACGTAACAATTCCTCAGGAAAATCTAGTCGCCTACCTTCTGAAGTTGATTAGAAGATTTAGACTATTTTAGTGAAGTGGAGCACAAAATACTTTTATGATGAAGTGCATGCACTTTTGGTCATTTTTTGTAGTGATACAAGACAAAGTTGCACTAAAAATGTGCAATTTCTTTAGTCTACAGTGCTAGCATCTTGAAAAGAAGAAGAAATTTCAAGGATTGGGTGGAGTTGAAGGTATCTGTAAATGTGGTCTTGAAAGACTGAGGGTTATATGTGGCCGGTCAGACCAACGGGGGAAGCGAGTTTCATTCTCTAGAAGTCATAGAGAGAAGAAACGAGGGGTGAACAGTGACTTAATATCGTGTACACCTACTTCCACTTCCACTTTCATTTCCAAGTAGAAGACAAAAGATGAAGGGTCAAATTCCAAAATAATTCAACATAATTCCAATCGCGGTTCACCCCTCGGGGAGAAACGAATTTAGGAATGTGTTTGTTCGGCTAGTATCTCATTTCTAATATAATAGCAAATGGGTGTTGAATGCTAGGAAATCATGTATTTAGACCGGCTTAACATGAATAATAATGAACATGAATAATAGTAGTTATATTAATTTAATATAGGGTGTAATATGATCTAAATAAGTCTAATTTGTTTTGTTTTTGTTTCAGGTAAGAGTCCAATATCTCAGGAGTTTTATCGTAAAGTAAGTGAAACCAGCATGCTGACCGCTCTGAGGAAGAGGCAATTGTCAATCAAAACGTAGCCTCTGGTGGTCTGGGAAACCCGTTCCGCCCGAGAGGCAGACAAGGGGAGGGGATGGAGGGGCGGGGCCTGTAGCCAATCGCAGAGGGGCATAACTTACTCGTCATAAAGCATAACTGGCACGTTATTGATGCGCAGCGAGCGGCCAATGGCGGCCTGCGCCTCCTCCTTACCGCACACCCTCCATTATATTTCATATCCATATTCAAGGGAGAGCTACTCGTCAAAGGGCTATTATCCTTTTAAAGCGAACAAAGCCACGACCTTCAAGGTAGAACAACAACAGACAACAACCCTCTATTCAAGCGTAAACGAGCAGAAAGAAAAAAAACGATTAAAAAAACATTCAGAAAAAATACAGACCATTGCTTTTTTTTTATTTAGTCAGTTATTGTCAATTCTGGGAAAAATGTTCATCTCTTTCATAAATATAGTTTACTACCAACTATTACTGCTACTGAATAATTTGAACTGTGCAAACTTAGACAATTAACAAGTCATAAAAACTGTCATTTGTCTGTGAATTCAAAAATAATACTAAGATGTATAATTATTATTATCATTTCAGTCCATAACTTGTATTAATTTAAAAGTTTATAATAAAAAAATAAGGACAAGTTTTTATGTCTGACTTTTTTATTTATCAAGCAACGTTTCGTCGACTTTGCCGACTTCTTCAGGACTTCAAATAGTCATGCTACACATTCGTCTAAATTAAAGATTAAATTTAGACGAATGTGTGGCATGACTATTTGAAGCCCTGAAGAGGTCGACAAAGTCGACTAAACGTTGGCTGATAAATTAAAAAGTCACACATAAAAACTTGTTCTTATTTTCCTATTATAAACTTTCAAAATAATGCTAAGTATTTGTTGATTTTTCAATAGTTAAAATATTTTGGCTTTTGGCTTTGTAAGCATTTTATGTCATGTCGTCTAAAGCACGAATAGATTATAGGTATCTTAATTTTATTCTAAGTAGAAAAATATGATCTAAAAAATCTATCTGTATTGTTTGAATTTTTGTTTATTCAAAAGGGTTGACCGCCATGACAGATAAATAAGAAAATGGTGGCTCTTAAACATTTTGTTACTATTTTCACTCATAAATAATAATTTCAAATACACCGTATATCTTTTTTGATTTTATGAGAAAACATAAAAAATGAATGATTTTGAGATATTAGAATTCTAATTTTTAATTTCTGTAAATAAAATAATATTTAATTTCTAAGTGTGTCTGAAGTTATCGTCATTTTCAAATACATTTATAATAAATGTTTTTTATTTGCTGGCTTTGTAAGTTAAATGTATATTCGAATTGAATAAATTCTTCATTAAGAATTGACATTTTCAACAATTGTTAACGTCATAAATAGCTATGCACCTATATTATATTGTTTCCGGACCGTTTGGAAATAAAAACCCAAGGTAGTTGAATTCCATTTCTTTTGCTTGCTCGCTTTGTTCATTTCGTTTGTGATTGATAGTTTCGTCTAAAAGCGAAAGAAAAAAAACTTTTAAAACTAGCATTTGTGAGTTTGGAACAAAAACCAACAACAGAGCCAATGACATTTAATCCTTGAAAAAGAACATGATTTTCAATGCATAGTCGGGGGAGGGGGGGGGGGGGGAGAATACTGGTAAACCAGAAACAAAAAAAAAATGAATTTATAAAAAATTCGATCAATTTTTTGATGACGTCATATGCTCTGAAAAAGAAAAGTTTTAATTATTTATGATGTGGTGGTAAATGACAAGACCCTATTGGATTTAATACAGGAAAACCTTTTAAAAATTAAAGTTCTCCAATCGGTTTGAAATAAAGCTAGCTACAAAACATGAAACAAATATGTGAGGTTAAGTTTAATTTATAATTGATTTTTAAATTCAATTCAAATAAAAACTTTTATCTATTGTTGTATAAATTCTATAAAATAATACTATAGATATTTACCTATATATTAAACATCACGATTTCTTTTATATTGAGTAGTTTTACTAAAAAAATATCAATAGAATAAATTAGATAGATAAAAGATTATAAATATTCATAAAGTGGATTTTTGTGTTTTTAAAATCGTAAAAAACTTTTGTTCATCGTCATCATTGCTATATTATTCAAGTAAATGTTAAAAAATAACATGAAAATATTTCATTAATTAAAAAATATATCGTTGTAAAATTAATAACAAATTTCGAACAAATGAGACGTAACAATGCACTTATTAGGTACAAATGGGAATTAAACAAGAGTGGTCAATTTTTATGGTTTCCGATTATCGGGGAAATTGAAAAGAAAAGTTGACGTTACATGTTGTAAGTACATGATTTTTTTTCTTGGGAGGGTGGGGTGAGGAGAAAAAAGGGGGACAATTAAAATATTTGGACCGAGTTTTGTTGTGCTTCGAAGAATGATAAACCAGAGTGAAGTTAACAAGAGATCTTTTGTCAAGTGAATTCCAAGAAGACAGCAACGCTTGAGCGACGAAAAATGATGATGTCCTTGATGATATGAATGAAATGAACAACAAAACGAGTGAATGAAGATTATATTTCATTCATCAGTGATTTGAACGTAAAAAATACAAAAACATGACCGAATCATTATCCCGAAAAATTCAAAATCATCGCCTGAAGCTTAGCTAACTTCAGACTGCCAGTGAACAAATTATCTTATAAATGAATCATCATCCGTTTTATTGTATATTTCTTTTATTTCTTTTTCCCAAGCCGATTCAAAAATTATTGACTTTGTCAAGGTAAATGCAAAAAAATTTGCTGAATAATTAACCCTGACACGTGGATTTTAATATAATTTTTTTTTTCACTGTCGATTTTATTTATTTCAAATTTTTTTGTCATGGCATAATTGACAGAGAATTACAATTTATTTAAATTTCTCACTGAATTGAATTAAAATATTTAATTAATAATTAATTATGCTTGGTAATAGAATTAAATAAAATTATTATATAAATGTTTTCTGTTTTTTATATGTTACTCTATTAAATTTAGCAGTTTATTATCCTACGCCTTCTGCTACAGGAATTTTTATCTGCTATTGATTGAAAACTCGATTAATTTATAACCAATTCAGCAAATTGATTGATTACCCCCCTTGAAGGGGAGTTTATTAATGCGCAAAAAAGAGAGACACCCTCTTGCCGTTTCGAGTTAAATCCGATGAGCTGATCGATTACGACAGGTACACAAGAGGATTCGGCTATGCTTCTGGTGCTGAAACCCAGTCCTCAGGAAACATGGGGAAAGAATAAATTAATATTCACCTATTAACAGGTCTTATGCTTCAAATTAAGGAAAACCAAAACAGGCTAATGGCTAGTTCTTATAAATATTAGGTATAACAATGATTGAAGTATCAAATTGTTGAAATAAATCTTAACGGGTTTTAAACTAGCAATCTGATTTACACTCTAAAAACTTATTATTAGATCAGTATTTCCTAAGACACAAAGTCAAAAATTACAATGTAACATTAGCTAAAAACTGTAATAACTTCTCAAAATATGGCCGCATTAGTTGTCGTCAGTTTTTCCAATCCCTATAAAATTTAAATCATATACATAAGGACATTCTAGCTAGTTACTGAAATAGCATTTGTGTTAAAATATAAAGATGGTAGGTATAGGTAAATATTTTTTGTTCCCTGTTAACTAGCGAAACCAGCAGTTTTTGATTTTCGCCAATATTCCTGAGATTTCAAGACCTGAGAGAACAGACACCTATATCTTCAATCTTTCTCTTGATCATTTTTCCATCTCTCATCGGTAAAGCAAGAGTCTGTCAAGATATATTATAAGACCTGCATCTTCTTGGGGAGCCTCTTCTTACATAGGGCAAGCTGGAGAACATAGGGTAGTGTTCTCTTAAAATTATTTTACAAGGAGTTTTGAAATACCTTCATTTCATCCCTAAGAAAATTTAATCAACATATTCGTTGCTAGTTTGATAACACAGTTCAGTAATTCAAGACCTGGGTGAACAGACACCTATGACTTCAATCTTTCGCTTGATCACTTTCTCCATCTCTCATCGGAAAAGCAAGAGTCTGTCAAGATATATTATAAGAGCTGTATCTTCTTGGTGAGCCCCTTCTTACATAGGGCAACCTGGAGAACATAGGGTGGTGTTCTCTTAAAATTACAAGGAGTTTTGAAATACCTTTCATTTCATCCTTAAAAAATTTAATCAACATGCTAGTTTGATATCACAGTTCAGTACATCAAGACCTGAGTGAACACCTATGTCTTCAATCTTTCATCACTTTATCCTTCTCTCATTCGGTAAAGCAAGAGTCTTTCAAGATATATAAGAGCTGCATCTTCTTGGTGAGCTCCTTCTTACATAGGGCAAAGGTGTAGAAGATCGGGTGATGTTCTCTTTGAAGTTTTTAAATACTTTTCATTGCATCCTTAAAAAATTTAATAAAACATATTCGTTTCTAGTTTGATCACAGTCTTTCACAAACCCCTTTTTTTCTTTGATTCTTCCACAATGTTGATTATTGTTTTAGATATTTATATTTTAATTATTTAATTTTTTTTTATATAATTATTTTAATAAGTATTTTATTCAATTTCCTTCGAAGTTAAATTCATTTTTCTGGAGTATCTTAAAAAATTACGCTAATTATACTGCAATGTCTGACTTACTGGATTGGTAGGCTGGTTAGTGGGTTTCTCTCTTCTTGCCAACAGGTTTCATGGTCTGCTCTGTCTAATTACACTCACTTCTCTTACAATTAAAACACCTTATTTTTTTACTTTTTTTTATCAGAGTGCGGAGGGAAAGGGGAATCCAATTGTTCCACAATGTCGGCCCTCACTAATCGGCGCCTCCTAAACACGACTGTGCAAACACTCAATAATCAAACCATATTTGGATTAAATTTCAAAAATTAAAAGTTTTTATTTAACACTAAACATCACCACCCATAACGGGTAGGGCAGCAAATAATTATACTTTATATTATTTTATTATTATTATTTATTTTTTTTTTTTATTTAACCAACTTGTTTATCAAAGAATTTTTTGTAATCAATGTCAATTTTATTAACATTTTATATTTCGAATACACAAATGAATGTGAAAATAATTACTAAAGTTTCAAATAAATGAAATATTATTTTAAATATTTTGCAAGTGAATTTTTTATTGAATTGAAAAATTAACGAAATAAATGAAATAAATCGAAAATGATATATAGTACATCCACATTTTTAAAATTTTTTATAAAAACATTCCACAACATATCTCGGTAAATAAACGAAGTAAATTTTTATACCTATCCTATTAGGTAAATAAATAGTACATAATAAATTAAATAATTTTTTATGATAATCATTATATATAGGTACCTAATATAGCTTATTAGCAAAATAAATGAAAAAAAGAATAATAGGATAGATATTTTTACCCTATTAGGTTTTTCTTAATTTCCACATTTGTTAATCTAAAATAGGGGTTAGTGAACTTTTTAGCTATTACTCTAAATTATATTACGATAAAATGAATATAAAAAATTAACTAATTAATAAATATGCTGCACTCATTATAGAACAAAAGAGTTTTATTGAATTTTTTTCCTTTTGGAGAAATTATATTGTTTCATTATTGAAAAATAATACCAAAATTGAAGATTTTTGATGCGTGAGCATTTTGAATACACTCTTCGGGCTTGTGTGTGATTTTTATTCATTCAATACACGCAAAATTTTAATTTTTACACCAGTTGGGATAATTTACTCCATTCGCCGACCCCTAGTCTAAAAGAATGGCATCATGATAGTTATAATTACTAAATTTGAAACAATAGGTATTATAAGAAAATCAATCTTAAAGTATTTTCCTGTTGGATGATGGCTTCTGTTTTCTGATGGATTTGTATAAAAGGCCGAAAAGTAGTGCGGATTTTCTAAACAATTTAATGGAATCACGAAGAGAAACCAATGAGATTGTCCTCTTCTTGAACCAAATAAACATATACATTTCTGCTTTCTGATGGATTTGTATAAAAGAAATTCCGAAAAGGAGTGCTGATTTTCTAAACAATTTAATGGAATTACGAAGAGAAACCAATGAGGTTCTCTTCTTCTTGATGGAAATAAATATATACATAAATATAAAGCATATTATAAATATGTACTTATATATATTTGTTAGAGACTATATATTTTCGAAGGTTTGAACATCAACATCAGTTGTTTTTTTTTTTAATTAGAAATATTCCTTCTCCTATTTCATGGGTTGAATGATATAGATAAATTCGTTTTGTTGTTATAGTAAGCTGGTCAGTCAACAAATTTGAAACAAGCAGAGGATAAAGCTACTCTGGGTAAACAAATTATTTTCAATATAATGGAAAGTTTTCAAATTTCTAGATTTCAACATATACCTACCTATAATTATGATTGCACGAAATTTCGGTTGATTATCAATATTTTGATAAAGTTATATACTTTCCCGCTTAATATTTTCTAAGTTTGCTTACTAAGCATTTTAACGCGTTTATCCATGAAATTATTTGAAATAAAGGTTGATTTAATGAATGGCCTGTAGACGCGACCACATCTCTTCATTCTCAGTTGCAACTGATAGAAAATATTCCTCTAGATCTTTTTCCTGGGTTGATTTATCTCGTCTGTTTTGCATAGGCGACACTTTGACAGAGCCTGAAAAGCGGCTGTTGGTTGGCGAATTTATGCGCCCTGCTCGCAATTGAACACTGCACACTGAACAGTGAACAAGCGCCTCTCTGTCAGATCAGTGCGCCTTTAACGATCTGCCCCTCTCTCTCTTTTGGATATTACATAATTTAGCCATCTGGGTTAATTGACTTCCGAAACCCTGAGGCTCAAGCTGACACTATCCGAAGGTCGGTCCATTTCATTGATAAACCTTATCAATTTTATTACCATCTATACTTTCCCTAATTAGTTAATTCATCTTCAGCAGTCGAATTCGAATGATCGAAACGTTCGCCTCCCTTTGAATGCTTAAGCTCTCGTTCTTATTTTTCCAAAAAAGGTCTTTTTATCCCAGTAATAAACAGACATTATCCAAAAACGTGAGCCACAAACAGAACAATGTTCTTGTTGTTGTTTTAAACATCAGTCTGATGTTGTCGTTTTTTCTTTAGAAATAAATTACATATTTTTTTGTTTGGTTTGTTTTTTGATTAAATAATTTGAGAAAACATTTCAAGTCTGTCTTTATATCAAACACATAAATTATGTTTTTCTTATTTTTGAATTCAAAAAGCGTCCATTTTGGGGGAATGTTTGTTTCAGGAACTATTATTAGGGAAATTATTAACGGGTTCGGATTACTCTGTGACCCAAAAATGGTCCATTTTGAAATATTCTGTCATTATTAAGGGAGTTCGGGACAGTTTATCTATCTGGTTGATCTTCGGAAAAATCTTTTGTATTTCTGCATAGTGACAACGTCTGCCTACTAAAGTTTTTAATATAAAAAAAAAATATAGTTAATAATAAGGTTAATTTCGAATAAAAATCTTTGTTTTGATAATTTTAATAAAAAGAAGATTGAGATAAATTTTTTCTTATTATAAAAACATGTATTTAACACAAAAACGATTTCAAGAAATAGAGTTGGAATTCTACACTAGTGATTTAATTATATTCTGTGGCTGCAAATAATTTTTTATTTCTATATTTATGAATAACTAATTAACTAGACTGTCAAATCTATTTAAAAATGTAGCATTCGATTCATAAAAGTTGAATTATTGATATGTATAAATTTGTTGAAAATGGTATAATTTGTATAGAAGTTATAGCCCTTTTAAAAGCTCGGTCCATTTACTTCCATGATAAAAGGATAATTTTCATTTATTTCTCGGTAATGGGACAGACGATCAACTGCAAATTTAGGGAATAAATATTTAATACATCAATGATTCAATGGTAAAAATTTGAGAATTTTCTTATGAAAATCATAAACAGTTCCAAACCCCTTAATACGATAATAGATATCAAATTTCTATCGAAAATACTCCAGCAGAATGTGAAGTTTATCTTTTAGTTATTGAAAAGAATTAACACGACTTTTAATATAAAAATTCTTTGAAAAAGTTTATACCCCTAAGTGTAATATTAGCATGTTTTCTACTAAATTAATTGTTCAAAATTTTCATTTAATTAATTATATGTTAGGTAATTCCCCAATATATAGTTAATATTTCTCATTAATCAAACAATAATCTTGAATACATTAAGTGATTTTCATAAAATTTCACTTTATTTATTTAGATAACAATTCTTCCGTTATATGATAATATTCATTGTTATTAAAATTGATGAGAATTTTCACCAATCAATTAAAGTCAAAATGTAATCTGATAGGGCTTAAAATTGTATTACACGAGAAATTATCTATCATTTTTTATGATATGACGTAATGTAGCTATTACACACCTACATAGAAAAAATAAATACCGGAAATTTTTAATTCAAAAGTGATAACTTTTAAAATAATGATTACTTATACTTATAGGTATGTCGTCGTGTCAAATTTATTATTTTGTAATATATTGGAATTATTATTACCTATATTTTTTATCCATTGTTAGAATTTCTCATTTTTTAGAAGTTTAAATAAAGTTTTCTCTGCGATTCAATAATTGTAAAGAAAATGGATTTAGGCAACCAAACATACATACAATTTTTTCAATATTTTTCTTAAGCTAAAATTAAATAATTCTAGTTAATTAGGATAAAAAGATAATACTTTAGTTTAATTTTAAAATTTTTTTACTTTATTTCATTGGGGGAAAAAAATTGAATAGAATACAAAAATTATAAAAGCCTCTTTTCCTCCCAAAATTTTTAAAAATCCAAAATTTCTTTATTTTTTTAAATTGACAAATAAAATGTATAGAATATAAAAATCATATTCACATTCAATATTTCGAAATATATTTATATCATTTAAAAAAAATGTCAATTAAAATTGAAAAATAAAATAAATAATATGTTAAAGAATCTAATATCCACACTTGTCCCGAAAAATTTATACTACACCTCAGATGAGTTGATAGTTATAAAATATAAATAAATATATACTTAAATAGATATATATTCGAGCATGGTTGGATCAACCCAGTCTTAAAATTGTCAATTCAAATTGAAGAATACAATAAATAATATGTTAAAGAATCTAATATGCACCCTTGTCCCGAAAAATTTATACTACGCCTCAGATGAGTGATAGTTATAAAATATCAATAAATATATACTTAAATAGATATATATTCGAGCATGGTGGGACCAACCCAGTCTTAAAATTATGTTTGCAAAAATCACGATTAGACGATCACTCAATTACTTTGTGAGGTATTTCTATATACGATTTCTATATGACGTAGTGAAATAGTAATTTTAGGCATAAAACATTTTCCTAACCAAATAAACATTAAATAATCAAGAAATTTATTTGACAAGGCAAAAAGTATTTATTTACCAAGGCAAAAAGCTTTTTTTTACCTGAAATTACTATTTTATCTGGTATAGATATACCTCCTAGGTGAAGCTGTCAAATCTTTTGCTGTTTCCGTTTAGTTACATGGCTTGCTAGAAATAAGATGCAGGCGAGCATTCTCTCTGGACAGACCGAATATCGAAATGTTTCTTTTTTTTGGAATCGCTGATGATTCTGAATCTAATAAATTATTAAAGTCGAGGAATTTTTTTTCTTTACTACCAAATGTCGATAAGTTGAAAGAAAGATATTACTTATTTATTTATTTAAACTTTTTCCTTCTTTTTCCGTTTCGCCTTTTTGTTTCTGTTTTATTAAGAAAATCTCAGGACTTGTTTTCTGAATTTTATTTGAAATTCTTTTGTCATTTTGTGGAATCAGGTTTTTCGAATGCGACGTGAGCTGATGGCGCCGAGAGCGGCGAGACAGTAATTAAATAATTATTTGAAAAGCGGCCCCTCTCCACCCCACCTCACCATCACACGGATTAAAGATCGCCGATCCACTCTCTCAATTTGGGCATTCTGCTCAAAAAAGAAGCGCGGGTTTCTGCCTTTTTTTGCGCTAGCGAGGGAGAGGCCCGTCTGGCGCCTCGACGAGTCGTGTTTTATGCCCATTGGGGGGGACGAAGGGGGACACGGGATGCACGGGCTCAAATATCGATTTTTAACATATTCGCCGTTAGCAAATTGATCGATACTGATTAGCGATATAATATTGAGGTAACGTCCGAGTTTTCTTAGAAAGAAAAAATAAATGAACGGAATGGAATTTGAGAAATAAGAAAAATAAATTGCCAGGCGAAAAGTCAATTAATTAGAATCGGCTATTTTAAATAACAAAAGAAATTACAGAGTTTGTTGATAGAAATGTACTTAAATATTGAAGATAATAGGTATAATAAATAATTAGAGAAGTTATTAAAATTATTATATGGTAGGTACATAAAAATAAGTCACTGAGGATGTTCTCTTGTTAATGCAAAAAATAAACATATATATAGGTGTAATAGATATTTATATGTTGCAGTAAAAATCCTTTTTTAGTAAGAATTGGTTCTTACTAGTTAAAACGCTTTTCACTGAATACCTTTAACCAGAGTTTAATGATGTTGGTCGAGTTTGGTTCAAAGTTCTAGAATCTTCATTTTTGACCTTATGCCTCATTTTGGGTGTTTATTTTCAAAATTGTCAAAAATTACATCCTCTACAATTTTGGTTCTAATTTTTGACACTTTTATTTAAAAAATTTTGAAAATAAAGACACAAATTGAGGCGAAAGGTCATAAATGAAGATTCTAGACATTTGAACCAAACTCAACCAACATCAGTAAACTCTAGTTGCCACAAAGGTATTCAGTGAAACGCATTTTAACTAGTAAGAACGCGTTCTTACTAAAAACGTGTTTTTACTGCATATATTATAACAAAAAATTTTGAATTTACCAAACAAGCTAGTCATTCAACTAACCTGGGACAAAATTTTGACTTTTCTAGTCCCAAAATCTTCTATAAAAAGCGAAATTTAGAAAAAAATTAATTTTAGAAATGATCGAGATTTTAAACAACAAAAGTTCACATAGGTATGGACTGTTTTTTTTAATATTTATCAAAAAAATTTCGAGAAAAATAATTTTTCGTGAATATTTATAATTTTTATTTTTATTCAAGATCAATTCACCTCCAAGGAGTAACATATCTGTATCATTGGTTATTTTTAAAATATTTATTTGTTTATAGTTTCTTTTTATTTAACATTGACATACAATTGCAAAGCAAGTGAGTACTCAAGTCTTTAAGACATTATTTCGTTTTTCTCCCATTTAATATAGGTATTAATATTTCAACATCACAGCTAACGACGATTTATAAAATGTTTGATTTACTGCTTACAAAAAAAGTAAAGATAAATCGTATATTTTCTGAGTGACAATATTTATTACAAGTATATATTATATGATAAGACAATTTATTAATATTTTTCATATCAATTTAAATTAATTTTATTTATTTTTTTTTTTTAAATTTTTATCAAATTTATTTTCTCTTGTAATTATTCACTCTGACAACAAAGCTAATCTATCATCTATACCTATATAAGAAAACCCCACAGTTATTAGTTATAGTATAAATAATGCGTTTCGTATACGGTTGGCTGGTTGACTATCTCTAAGGGGCTGGGCGTTTAGCAAGAGTATGGAAAACTTGACAAAGATGAAAACTACAAAACATTGAATTTTAAATATGTATATTTTCTTATAAAATAGATTATATTTATTCTTAACCTCCCTTATATTATAGATAAAGCATCATCTACATTGATTGTTTCTATGACCTAAATTAATAAATAAATAGAATTACAGAACAATATTAAAAAAAAATTTCAAATATACCTTTTGAATTTCATCCAAATAGCCAGCATTTTGAATACAGTACCTATAACTGCTTGGATCCAGGGTCCCCACCTTAATAATTTTATTCGGAATATTTTCTTAATAATTCAAAAAAAATTTTAAATTTATATACAAAGACAAAAGATCATTACACAAATTTATTTACAAACCTTTCACACTTTCAGCTTCAGAACAAATTAATTCAGATTCAGAGCGGGTGGCTGAGAGAGCCAGGATTAATCCTGACTCACATTTCAAATTACTTTTTTTTGTATTTACAAAAAATAATCATACGCCACCCGCTCTATATGTTCTTTTGCCGAAAGTGTAAAAATTAAGGAGAGATCCCCTCATTGCCCTATATGTCAAATTGTTTGTTGTTTTTTGGGATATACCCAGGCCGATGAGGGACACCACCGCTTTATGCCACCACACTCCCTTCCACGAGAGTGTGATGGCCTCGACCCTGACCGAGCCCGCCCCGACGCCAAATCGCTCCTCAATATTATCCACCAGACTGGAGTTGCCCCTATACTTTTCTATTTTTAAGAAAAGTACATTTTTCCCTGATTTAAAAAGATTATAAAAATCAACCGTGTGTTTTAATATGAAACAAGAAATAGCTTCTTAGAGAATCTAGTAATTTATAAATAATTTAAAAATGTTATGTTTCTGTTGGTATTATTCAAAAGAATAGATGAATTGTGTTCCCTTTCGATTTGCTTCTCATGTTACGACTACGTTGTCGTTATTAAGAGCGAATAAGTTAGTCGAAGGAGAGAAGAAGGAAAGTTGTGGGGAGAGGGCATTTGCATACAAGAGCTGTTGTAGTTTATTACTGTCCAGGCGTTATATTATCGATCTCGGTGCTACATAGGCATCGAGGGAGCGAACAAGCGCCTTGGCGACGACCTAACCTCAGCGATTAAAAAACAGACAAAGGACAGATAGATTCGATTCCATATATACCAAGCCGGGTTATTCGATCCCGTGCGACTAATCTCCCATCAACGGCTGATTTATTCAATACTTAACTCGGAATAAAAATTAAAATCAGAAAATTATTTCTCCTTGGTGGTGATAGCAATTGGGATGGGCAAAGTATTAGTATTATTTTTCAAAGTACATTCAGTCACTTTCTCTGTAGAGATAAAACACACTTGTTGTAGCTTTATTTACAATTGTATGTACTCTGGTTGATGATTTGTTGTATTATTACACCGTTTCCAAATTTTATTGTAAATATTTTACTCGACTCTTTTTTAGGTAAAAAACATCTTTCATATTATTTATAGTGCTAATTTTAATTTTTGATAAATCGGTTAATGAATAACATGGGACCAATCTGAAGGTATCCCCTTTCCAATAAAAAAATAATCATCGAAATCGTTCCACATGGTAAAGAGAAATCGACGAACATCCTAAAAAATAACTTCCTCCTTTTTTTGAAGTCGGTTAAAACTCAAGTAGCTTATTTTAAATAGACTTCATTAAACTCAATAAATTGCACATAATACTGCTAAATATGCGATGAGCGAATTTTATTTTTAATTTTTCCTGTAGACCGATGTTTTTTTTCTGCTGATCACGGTTTGGAAAACTCTGTATTATTAGAAAGATGAGTTAGGTTTATACTAATTCCACTGTGTAGTGTTTGATGTTGAAACACCCAAGATATAAAACATGAGTGAGTAATCAAAGAGGAGACTTTAATGAGATAGTATTTTCTAACCAGCAGAGACTTCAACAAAGATTACGATTTCAAAATAATAGACATGAGGACTCCAAAAGTCTTCAGCTTAAATACTATTCTCAAATCGAAATTAGGTATATAACTCGAACCTAAGGGATTTAATGAAACTCAATCCTATACTGTCACCGTACAGTGGCAGTATTTAGAATCCATCAGCTTTTCCCAATACATGAAACACTGAAAATACTATCTTTGATTTTTTTAAATCTTTTTTTTAATAATACATTCAATATTCATTATTCATCCCTATGATTTTGTCCTTTATACTTTTATCTTTCAAGAAACTATTGTACATTCTTAAATCCTTCAAAATCCGGACCCTCTTCTTTCCATTAATTTCAATTTTTTTATTCATCTATTTAATAATTTCATTATATCCTATTTCTTCCTAAAATTCGGAAATCTCAATTTCTGCATCATATACTAGTATATATAAATAGCAGATTAAAATCCTCTAATTCTTATATAAAATAAGTAAACGTATCTGGGAGAAAGACAATTCTATTTTTTAGGTAGGTATTGTATATTGGATAAGAGAGAAAAAAGATTTATTTTTTCTAAAAATTTAAAAATGCAAAATATAAACTGAATTTACAGTAATCTGTCTGTAAAATTCAGATAGCTAAATAAAGAGACAATTTACTTTATATTCCAGTTTCTGTTTTCTTTTTTTTTCTTTTCGATTTTATAGGATTCTCGTAAATAAATTCTCTCTACTTTGGATTGTTTGCTCTTGTATATTGCAAATGAATTCTTAGAGTATGTAAAAGCCGCAATTGCCAATTGACAGCCCTCGTAAAGAAGAAATTAGCTAACCAATCAGCTTGATTTGATTAGTTAAATAAATAAATACTTCGTGCTGCTTGTCTTTAGGTACAGCAACTTACCTTTCTACGAGGTAATTTATCTCTTTGCTTCATCAAACGCAGAGGAATAAGAATTTTAAAACATTTATTTCTTGACTTAGTTGGGGGATTCACGTGAATCGGCAACGTTTCTATCTTCATAATGGATTTATGAATGCATACCAAATGTTTGGTAAAACGTTACAAAATTTAAATTGTAAAAGTCGACATCTTTTTGTAAAATAAAAATAATTGAAAAAGAACTTGATCGTAATTTCGATTAAATTTCATTTTCGTAAACAATTTGAAAATTCCAATTAATTTTCGCTACAAAACGAAGAAATTCCTCAATTTTTTTTTTAGTAATTCTGTCTTTTTATAATTTTTATTATTTCTACGAATCATTTTCTACCTCTCTTCGTGTTCTATCCATTTGTCTGTCGGTTTTTATATTTTGTTTTTTGCTGTTCCTTTATGTCGAGCAAGATAGATATTTCAAAAGTAGTTTAATTAAAATAAAACATTTTGATGTATTTTTCTCAATTTCTATTTAAATTGGAGACAAAGGAATTTTTCAGTTTTAAACGTGTCTAGGAATAGTCTTTGGCAAACGAATTAATGATAGACAAAAGAATGTCCAGAAGTTGGTAAAAATAGCGCCTCGGTCTCTTACGGTCAATAAAGAAATGGAATTTAGGGAAACTGAAACGCTTTAATTAAAAAAAAAAAAGAATGATTCCACTTCTCATTTGTGTTTTGTTTTTAATAATACACGCGAGAACGATAAAAAAAAAATACGTGACATAATTTCTATCTGTAAAATATTCATCGTCCTCACGAGGAGAGGAAAAACTAAAGAAAATGTTTTGCCAAATTTTATTATAATATAATTTGAATAGTTGTCATTCTTGCATATCTCGTTTGTTTTTTACAACATATCTTTATATATGCTTTATTCATTTAGTGATTAATTATCTATTACTCATATTATCTGATAAAATTATTTTTTTATGAAAAATTGTGGGTACATAAAAATAGATTATAAATTAAAATATTCGTTATGTATTTTTGTTTTGAAGAAAAATGAAAAATGTAAAAATTTTTGTTAATTAAGAATTGAAAATTAAAAAATGTGACGTCAAAAGTCTGTTTTGATATTTTTCTCTTATAATTGAAAGTGTACCAAAGAAATATATACATGAACAATTCAAGGAGTAATTTGCCGAGAGTAGCATACTTTTTGAATTGATAAATAAATAGCCTATACAATTTTTCAACGAATTAGAGACTTAAAATTTTACATTCTCTTAATTACGTAATATCGTCGAAATTTGAAAATTCTTAAGTTTAAGGTATGAAAAATTTGGAGACATGAAAACACATTATTTTAAAGTACAAATAAGTAGTCATATCACAAAAATGTCAAATCCCAAGTAAATGAAATTTTATATTAAAATAAAGTTCCCATCAGCTAAATATTTGATACTCTTATAATATATAAATAATATCCTTAAATTGTTTATATATCAGATATTTTTGACCAAATGGTTAAGGATTATTATATTATAATTATTTTTTATTCTGATAATATGTATAATTAAACATCAATGTTTTTTCGTGTCTGCTAACATTAAATGAAGTTCTTGGGAGAAAGTTTGAATATAACATAAAAAAATAAATAAATATATATAAATTATATTTTAAATGTCCAATTTTAACAAATGATAAGTTGTCAACGATAGAATAATCTCGTACATAACTAAATTATCATTCATTCTTTTGTTTTAGATTGTTTTGCTATGAATTATTTTAGTAAAACATAATATATGTATAATACTTTTATCTATTTTTATTATTTTTTTTTTTAATTAAATTTTATTTTTTGAAGTGTCATTTGATAAAATTGAATAATAATTGCATTTGAAAGTGGAAAAAAATGATAAAACTTATAATAAAAAAAACAAGGTTTTCAGAAACTACTAAATAACTAATTAAATAATATGATTAGAATAAATGCATATAAAATCTACCATTTGACCCAATTTAGTTCTATAGTTGAAATTTTGTCTGAAAAATGTTTCGGCAAATGTTTCTAAAATTTATTTAACTAGTATGTGTCATTGGAAAGTCTTGGAAAATTGTATACCTATTTATATGTTCGAATAAATGACGAAAATATGTTGGATTATTTATTGTTAACTAGTCTCTGTTCTGAAGGAGTATCCAAAACCAAAGTCTGAATAAAAATAAATATTACACCGAGATTTCGGCCACAATTTAATTTCAATCTATGCCTAAAGGAAACCATCAATAACATTTCAAAATTTTGTAAATATCTAAGGGAGCAAAAGCTATAGGCTTAAGAAAGAAATTATATTTGAAAATCATTTTTTATAATATTTTTCGCACTAATATTTATTGAAATTGTGTTTTTCGTTAAATAATGTAATTTTAAATGTAGGCCTATTGTATATCTTATAGAAAAGCTACCTTGTTAAAATATGGATAGAGATGTATTAAGTATTTTTTTTTTAATATTTTAAAATAAATAAATAAAAATTTATTTACCTTTGGCACTTTTGTAGACAGAAAGGCAGACGTTGACTCTTTTCTTTCTCGACACCAACTGAAAAGAAAAGAAAGAGATCGTTTAGCTGGTGGATTAGATAATCTCACTATATAAGAAAATTCTTTGGAGGTTTTTGGATTGAGAAATTAACTATCAAGCATCGCCTGCCTCCCGATAAAATGTATTATTGTTTTGTCCTTTATCCCATGATTATCATATTGATATTACTATAGGTATTATTATTTGAAACGAAAAATTAAATTAACAAAATAGGTTAGATATGGATTGTTTTTCTCAAAATTTATCAAAAAATTTTAAATAATTTTTCGTGAATATTTATATTTTTTATTTTTATTCAAAATAATTTCATCAGTGTCTATTTTCCTAATATTTTTATTTTTATAGTTGCTTTATATTATATCATTTATATTTTTTATATTAATTTCTTAAAGCAACTATTTTTTCAAATTTCTTAAAATTCCATTGATAGAGAAAGAAATTCTCTCGAAACGTTCGGATTTTGAATAAACGTTTTAAAATTGTTTTATATGAAAATTATATATTAGCAATTTTTTTCGGAGACATTACTGAGTGTTAATGGAAGGCAGTCTAGAAATAAATAAAAACGATATATTTTCAATAAGAAGATTTATTGGAAGTTTTTCTCTTTACAGCTTTTGAATCCGACTTTTCCGAAGATTTCCCCTCCTTCTTCAGGATTCAAAGGGTCAGTGAAAGAAGCATGTACTATTATTCCTTCCTGTCTCCTTTTTCAGCGTTCGTTTGTGTTGAGAAAATATTTTTAAATTTTCCATCAACACTAGAATGATATACTCTGTTCTATTGATGATGGAAAGATTGAAAATATTCTCTCAACACTAACGAGCACTGAAAAAGGAGGAAGGAAAAATATTACATGCTTCTTTCAATGACTCTTTGAGCCCTGAAAAAGTAGGGAAAATCCTCCGAAACACTGTAAAGAGAAAACCTTCTAAAAAATACTCTTATTGAAAATATTATTTTTATTTACTGCCTTCCATTTCCGTCCATAATTTGTATTAAAAAAGGCGACTGGGGGTTATTGGTCAGAGGGTCGAGCCGCTGTCCTGAAGTATGCTGGTTCTAGACTGAGTCTCGGCAGATATTTGCAGCCGCCTCCTCTTGGAAAGCAATGGCAAACTACCAAGAATATAATTGCCTAGTCAACCTCTCCTAGCCTTTCGGAACCGGCGTTAAAAAGTAGGTCCCGTATATCTCTGTAAAACAGCTAAACACACACAGCACAGGTATATGTGGAGAGGTGCCAAAACGTCAGGGAGACCTGATATGGCACTTAAAGAAGAATTTGTATTAATTTGAAGGTTTATAATAGGAAAATAAGGACAAGTTTTGATGTGTGACTTTTTTATTTATCAGCATTTGTGGCATGACTATTTGAAGCCCTGAAGAAGCTGGCAAAGTCGACAAAACGTTGGCTGATAAATAAAAAAGTCACACATAAAAACTTGTCTTATTTTCCTATTATAAACTTCCATTAAACCTCAGTTATATACATTATTATTATGATTAT
This sequence comes from Forficula auricularia, assembly GCA_024734495.1. Classification (NCBI taxonomy): domain Eukaryota; kingdom Metazoa; phylum Arthropoda; class Insecta; order Dermaptera; family Forficulidae; genus Forficula; species Forficula auricularia. Next base: position 2,781,197 of record JALMQS010000082.1, on the reverse strand, counting down.
TATTTGAAGCGATATGAAGTTTTTTGTTAGTCTGAGAGATGATATCGTTACTATCGAGATATAAATTCATTTAAATGGCATTCATTTAAATGAATAGGCATTTTAAAGAGACAGCTGAGACGACCATTTGCTTATCGCGGATTCCCACTCTTTTCGTTCTTTCCATCTCTTTCCCTGGCGCGCGTCCTTTTATATTTAGATCTCATTTCTCTCTCTCTCTTTCTCTCTCTCTTTCTATTTAGGTGAAAAATTTACAATTTCCGGAAAAATATGTTTTTTGGTTTGATTAGGGGTGGCACACGTGGCACACGTGCCACGCGTCGTCTGTCATCAGCACACTCAGCCCCCAACTCTAAATTACTTAACTTTACAATTTTTTCCACCCTTAATTTATTTGTTTTTAAGAATAAGAAAAAAAACTTTCCAGTAGAAGACGGGGGTGTGGGGGGAGGGGGTTGATCTTTTTCTATTTCCGCTTCCCCTCTCTTTCTTTCAATATGTGAAAATTTGTCAGAAAAACGCACGAGTCTGGATAATATTCTCGAGTCTAAAATTAAAATAAACTTGAAAGGAATTTATTGTATTAAAAAAAAAAAAAACGACTGACGCACCCTCGCGACCTCTGGGGGATGCAAATGGCCCATAAATTAAACAAAAATATTCGAAAATACCCGATTGTTTAAGAACTCATCAGACGTAAATGAACTCGAAAATAGAAAAGATAAAAAGAAATGGAAATTATTCGTCTTTTAATGGCTTTCTAAATATAATGGCCTGAATGTTTAGTTATCTTTCAATCCACCATCATGATTATTATCTATCATTTTTGCATTTACTAGTATTATATATTAATAGCAAAGGTGTTAGTAATATTAAATTCGCCCATCTCAGAACACACAGTGTTGTTGACTTATTTCAGACGTTTCGATCCGAAATGCTTGTACTCTATTTTTCTGAATAGATGACATTTCAAGTAATCTCAGAAGAGGGTTAATATTTTTTTTTATTATTGTAATAAAATATTAACGAAAATCAGCGACTCTAGAGGCACTACTTCACGGGGAAGTAAAATTATTATTCTTATAATAGAATATATTTTGTTTCCTCGATAATGTTCTGATAGATGTCAGGAGGCCTGAATTCGCGAGACTTTACATGTAAATATTAATTCTATATATCTGGAAGCGATTTCACGCCTATCGTGGTTTTCTCCAATTGGTTCTGAATTGTTTAATGATGAACATACATAATAAAAAAGGTCCAATACCAATGAAAAAAACGGGACCAATCGGGTACAAGACTGAATCCAATGCAAAAAAATCATCCAAATCGGTCAACATGGTAAAGAGAAATGAATGTTCAAACACAAAAAAAATAACAGACATTCCGTTGAATTGATAACCTCCTCCTTTCGTCGGTTAATAATTTAGATCTTCAAGTTTTTATATTTCATTTCAATCTTCATTATAATGGGGAAAATCATGATAAGAGTGACATCTATTCAAGATATATACAATTGATAAGTTAGGCAGAAATCAATGCGAAACCAACCCTTTGATATTTATTGAGGTGAGCTTTTCTAGCCGTTTGTGATTTTCCCCACTACCTATATACAATTTTATGAAAAATACAAATCTTTTATAAAATCAATCCAGAACACGTTTATTTAAAAACCAAATGTTTCGGGAGAATTTCTCCCTTTTTGAATGGTGAAAAATTTGAATAAAAAGAAAAAAAAGTTGCTTTCTCTAAAATTTAGAAAATGTTTAGTGTGTGTTTAGTGTTGCTTTCTAAATTTTAGAGAAAGCAACTTTTTTTTTATTTTTATTTTTCTTTTGGAAAGTTTTCACCATTGAAAAAGGGAGAAATTCTCCCGAAACGTTTGATTTTAAAATTTTAAAAGCAACTTTTTTTTTATTTTTATTTTTCTTTTGGAAAGTTTTCACCATTGAAAAAGGGAGAAATTCTCCCGAAACGTTTGATTTTAAAATAAACGTGTTCTGGATTGTTTTCATAAAAGATTTTTATTTTTTAATTTATATAAACAATCAATAAAATTTTTTTCTTTTCTACAATTTTATGTTAATATTCACTATGACTTTAATCAATGTTAATATCATAAATAAGTAAATATTTGAAGAATTAGCTAAAGAAAGACTTGTTCTTCATTTTGCTTAATAATAATTCATACCTATATATACCTATCGTATTTATTGATTTTGTTTTACTACTAATTAAAGTTTTCAAAAGGGTCTTTTTTAGTCTATTTCAATGCTATTAACGAGAACTATAAGTCCTTTTAATATTACTGTCTTTTAATTATTAATATCGAATATTTATATCACTATCTTCATTTATATATTTCCTCACTAATCCATTACTTATACATAAATATTATCTTATTCATTTTAATAAAAATACTTGAATTTTCTGAATATATAGCAGCTCATTTTTAATTATTTAATCCTTGGAATATTTTTTTTGAATAGACCGAGACAAATTTTGAAAAATGATTCTTCAAATTATGACAAATGTTCTGTTTGAAGAAGAGAATGCTGTGGAAGAATTAGGGGATAATTAATTAAATCTGTCATATGTTTGATAATTTTTCGTGTTCAGTTGTTATGAATTGATTTTCAAACGGCAATTCTTACTTTGCATCTTTTGTTGACGACTCGGCCAAAGCCAGATGCGGAGGGGATTTGTCTTCGGGCATCAATTCGCACCCTTGTTGTTAATAATTCTAGCGAGATAAGCCACACGACTTATTTTTATAATATTTTGTAGGAAAAATGCATCGTTTTTGTTCCCTTTGTGAGTGTCAAAGTCTATTTTTAAGGGATTTGTTGTGTTTCCTCATGAAAATATTCCGGCCCTCGTTTCCAAAAATAACCGAAACTCGTGAGTAGTCAGTCAGTCTAAGTCGTTGGCCGATCGGCATAAGACGAGAGCACGAAGGGAACTTGAACTTGAAATAGGCAAGTCTCAGTCACTGAAACGACACGAATTCCTTCCAATCCGATTTGATTCTAATTCGTCAATGAATCAGGAAATATCGCGAGACACCAATCAAAACAAAATAGTTCCATTTTTATTATTTGTTTAGGTTTAAAATAAGAGACGTGCAGCTTCAATTTTTTCTTTTTATTTATTTCTCAATTCCCACTAACGTTTCGGCCATTGATTATGGCCATCCTCAGAGCGAGATGATTATTTTAAACATAAACAAATAAATTACTACAGCTATAAAAAAACTCCCTTAATTTTTATTATTATAAGTATTTTATTCTTTCAAATTTAAATGGAATGATTTTTTTTCAAATTTCTTTTTGGATTTTTTTTTATATTTCAAAAATAGTCAAAATAATTGAAAGTAATGGAAGGCAGCCCAGAGGTACTGAGGAAAGAAAAATTAACACATATCCAAATAAGGTGTAATTTATTGGATTCCTTCCTCCTTTCCCTTCAAACCGAAATTTCGGAGGATTCTTCCCTCCTTCTTCAGGGTTTCAAGGGGTCAATGAAGGAAACAAATAAACCCCTGAAGAAAGAGGGAAGAATCCTCCGAAACGTCGGTTCGAAGGGAAAGGAGGAAGAAGTCCAATAAATTACACCATATTTGGATATGTGTTAATTTTTTCTTTTCTCACTACCTCTGGGCTGCCTTCCATTACTTTCAATTAAAAGTTCTACCAGTCCGTCTCTCTCCAGAGAAAATTTCATGCAAATATAATCAAAATTGTTTATAATTATTTTGAATTAAAATCAAGAAAAGAAGGATATGGCCCCTGAGCATAAACTAATACCTAATGACTTTATGAAGGATTGACTTCAATTATTTAATCTTTTTTCTTATTCAATTATTTTATTAATTTTTTTATTATTAGATATTATTTGTTGGGATATTAAGCGACTCGAAAATTTTTTTAATAATAACATTTTAAAACAATATATAGTATATGTACCTATCAGTGGCGTGCGGTCCATGGATACTGTGGATGCGGCGCATCCCTAAAATTTTAAACATTTAAAGAATTTTCATAAATATACCTATAAGATCGACTTCAAAATTTCAGGAGGATCTTTAAATTTTCAAATTATTATTCGTTATTTCAAATATTTCTATAAAAAAGATTTTTTGTTTTGAAAAGTATATTGATTCTCGAAATGAAATAAAATTGTTGCATAGTTTCAAGGAAGAATTAAAATGAATGATTTTACCGAAAAGGGCGCGTATAGAAGGTTTGAAGTCCCTGCCTGGTACCTATATCTTCCACTTCAAGCATGTCAAAGACAAGTCCAGACGAGTTTGAGTCGAATAAAAATTGTCTCGCTGAGGAACTATTAAAATAGAATTATTACAAATAAACTGTAACGAATCGTTGCTAAACTTTATCCAAAGTCATTTGAAATATTAATATGCTTATTCCTTCATTATTAATCAGATATCACTGGCTATTTGCAACCCATGTTGACTTAAATTCAAAAATAGTGATCGATTCTCATCTAATACTCGAGGAATAACCATTCTACATTGGGTTTTAAACGTTTCGGTTATTATTGGTAACCATTGCTGAAGACATGTAGGAATTGGTTTAAAATCAAAAATAACGATCGATTCTTATCTAATACTAGAGGAATAACCTTATTGCATTCCATTTTTGATGTTTTGACTATTAATGGCAACCTCTACTGAAAACGTGGAAGAATCGACTTTAAATAAAAAAAAAAATTCTTGTTGTTTACTACCCTGAGAAAAGAATTGAGAATAAAGTTACTGAATTTTCGTTACAACTGTAAACCCTACTTTTTCGCACATCAACCAAAGACAATGATCGGTAAACAATTTGTTTCCCTTGTGTAAGAATCTAACGACGATTCTTATTAAGAGTATTGAGTATAGGCCTCAGAAGGTGGCCAAATATAGAAATATACTATTAAAACGCGAAACCGTAATCAAAATATTTTCATTTTTATTACTGACGAAATATTTATTTCTCAAATAGGATATATTTTTATTTAATTTCCTCTTAAATATTTTCATAATTTCCCTGAAAATGATCGAATAAAAATTTCCATCCACACCACCTGTTGTTTAGTTATCGTCTTTCGTATTCACAGATAACTCGTTTCTTCTTTTTTTTTTTTTTATTCAACAATTTTAGTTAAATAAAAAAAAACATGTTTTAGTGATAGAGAAAAAGAGAGAAAATGAAAATAAAAAAAAAAAGAACAAGAAATTGTTGAATATGTTCGTCACTCACTGTCGTAGTGAGAGACATAATCACTGATCATCATCTAAAAAGCGATCCAACTGGAATTAGTCACTGTAACAACAGTGAATTGTATCTAATAGGAATTGCATCATTGTCCGGCCACCCCGGATAATCAGGGGTGTGAATCTGATAGCGTCAGAGAGGGTGTCTCATTGAAAGGCCATTACTTGCGCATGAGCTGGCCTCTGGGGTCTTTTCATCTCTACTTTTCATTGGTGCAATATTGAGCGTTGGATTAATTGGCCCGGGGGCCTTAAAAAGGGCTGCGCCCTCCAGAAATCAAAACAGCACCCTTTTTAAAGATATCATCGTCAAGAAGCATACGCTGGGAAAATCCCTAACTAATTCATCGCCAATTTCGTTTTAAAATAATCGTTTCGAAAACGGATCCAAAAAATGAGAGTTTCTTTATTTTGAAACTATTAGAACATTTAAGAACACTATAGAGAGGTTTAGAAAGAATGTTCAGTAGTTCTGGGAAGATTTAAAAAAATGAAGAAATATGCTTATGGGAAAGTAGAATGTCACCACACTCAGCTCGCCATCTACAAATTCATCTAAAAAGTAAGAATTTCACTGCTTATGCTTATAATATACCTAAAATAATATAAATATTTATATTTTACAAAATTTAGAAACTCAGGTAAGTTAGTTTAATTTTCCTTATAGGTTAGCAATTTTTAAAGAACTTGGTGTCGGTTTTAGGCGGAACATTTTAAATAAGAGTTGATTAAACAACTAGGTAGGTTTCACATAAATAATTAATAAAATATTTATGTGAAACTTATCTATAGTAGTTTAATCAACTCTTATTCCTTATAAGCTATTCTTTAGGTTACCGACATTTCTTTTGACTATACATATACGTACTACCATGACTGGGTAAGCTTTCCGTAAATTCTATACAATTTAAAAGTCCACCAACTTAAATTTGATATATTATTAAGACTTATTAATTGCTACGATCGCCAGGGGAAGGTATCGGACTTCAAATAGACACAAAGACAAGAGACAAACAGAAAAAATATATTCTTCTATAACTTCAAGAGTTATTTCTGTCACAAATTAAATATGCTTTGGAGTTTGAAGAATATCAATTATACATAGTCCTTTAAGAATATATACTTCTCTCTACAATTCAGACATTTCTAAACAAATTTAGATTAAACAGTATAAAAAATCGAAAGGAAAATGATCAAAATATTAAAAATGACAAAAGCATTTGAATATGTAATTTCGAAAAGGTCACATGTCTGAAAATTGAAAATGTTCAGGAATGAAAAAACCAATTATTTTCTAAATTAGTGTAAAATTTATAAAATTTATTTTTGAGTTACATTTTGGGGACAGTAAAATTAATACTAGATTTGTGCATTTTTCGAGCATAAAAAAAATATCCCCCAAGTTTCAAGTCTATCTCAATTGCCCCCAGCGATGTAAATTTCTCATCCAAATAACATGGGGTTTTTGGCATTAAAATATCAATTTTTTATTTAAAAAAAATTAATATATTAGTTTTTTGGATAAAGGTATCTTTCATATTTTTAGGGACGCCTGGGGTTTTAATTTACCATTTGATCGTTAATCTGTATAATAATACTAAATATTAAAAATATTTAAAAAAAGATATAAGTTTATTAATTTATTTTTTATCATAAAAAAAAGGTGGAGTTACCCTTCGAAAAGTTTATCACAATTATTGCTTTATTCAAATGAATTATTGTTATTAACGTCCTAAACATGAATTAGACATTATTTCAGTGATTTTAACTGAAATTCTTAAATTTTGAAACATCACTAATCCAGACTCTAATTCGAAAACTTACCAAACTACTTCCTGTTCATTATATATTTAGAATATATCTAGAATTGTCTTTAAATTAAAGAATGAATCATCACATATCCTATTCCGAATAAATTACAATATATACATAAAATTTTATCATTTATTTGATATAGAATATTATTTTCGAAACACCTATTTATAATATATATGCACAATATATATACCTATATATAAAGGGATTTTTTAAATTTCTTGTCTTTCGAGTTAAGATCTTTTATCGTAAAACATTAACAAGTCCGTTCCGAATATAAAAAGTATTAAATGCAAATCAGATAGGCTTAAATATTATTAGAAACACTCGTCGATGTTCGTTCGATACTTCTCTCTTTCTTCTTCTTTTCTTTCTTTCGAGTCCCCCGTGTCCCCTCTAGAACCCCTTCTTTTTTTTCTCTCTTCTTTTTCCACCGTTTCCTAATTGGGAAATCATGTTGAAGCCATTGCCAAATTTAACCGAGCAACATTCTCTCCTATAATTATAAATATTGTTATTTCATTAAGATAAAATTGAAATGAAATATGTTAATGTATTGAAATAAAATAAATATTGTCAAATTTGCATACTGGTTTAAATATATATAGATATATAGTGGTATAGGTGATAGTATGCATAGCGAATGAGATTTATCACATTCTCTACACAATATGATTGAAATAGCCAAGTCGTTGAAGATAATAGTCAAGATTAGATGGAGAAAATCTCGTCGACAACAACATTTAGTCAATTCAATAGATATAGGTTTAGAAAATTATTTGAATTGTATCAATGAATCAACATTCTATTATTTGTTCACAGGGACTATTTTTTTATTCCGCGCACTTAGAAATCTCTAAACAGGACTTATAGAAATAGAATTATAGAATTTCATTCAACAGAAAATCATTTGATCGCTATAAGAGCTTATTGATCTTTTATAATGTTATTCTAAACGTTTTTGAGGCGGCTCTAGACCATATGAGTATTTATTTTCACGCGCACTATTTTTTCATCCGCGCGAGTATAAAAGTCATAGCGTATAGATTTGGGGAGAAAGTTACAGAATATTGTATTCCTTAGCCCAAAATACAAATCGTTTAGGTTGTCCATCCAACAACCAACCGCATTAAACTTTGCTTAATTTTGCGATCTATGGAATACTTTCAAAACGCCATTGGCATATATTTAATATAATAAAAGGGAAAAAGAAAAAAAATGATTGATTTATTATAATTTTCATTTTAAAAAAATACCATATATGTAACTTATTTATTTATTTTGTAGGTTTAAATAAATTAATTGCCCTATATTGGGGTAATAAAAAAAAAGAATGTTCCGGGTAATAATATCATAAATTGATTAATTGGATTAAAATGAATGTTGCAATATTTTTTTTTTTTGTTTTTTTGGTTTTTGGCAAATCGGCATCTGGGCGGGTCCATATAAAAAGATCAATGGACGATGGTCCGTGGATTTATGCCCCACCGAGAGCAACATGGCGGCTCCACTCCTTTATATGTATGCACGAAGGAAAGGTGCATAAAAAAGCAAGGAGAGGTGCACCAATGATACCAGATGCTCATAAACAACACTCTCCTCATAATAAACACATAAATTAAATAAAAAAAGGCCCGGCGCCATGTCCCACGATCTATTGTCTCTTAATGGCCGAGGAGACCAAAAAGCCGTCGTCGAGCGGCATCGCGGGGGTCGGGTTGAGACGGGACACCACGCGAATTGCCTGCCGATTATTTGCTACTTATTATAGGAAATATTTATCTGTTGGGTTGTAGACTTTGGTTCAGTTGCGTGTTTCTAACTGGAGCCACTATGAGGATTTAAAACGTTGGTGTTCGAAAACAGTGCTCTGCAAACTTTTTTGACCTCGTACCCCTAAGATAGAAAAAATAAATAGCGCGTACCCCAACTAATTAAGCAGAAATTTATTGTGCTAAGTATCATGTCGTTGTCAGGAAAAAATGAAGGTTTGAAACAGTACTAGGGAACAAAGAGAGACATTAAATTTTAGTGTGAACAATGGAACTGCATTTGTTTAACAATATCTGAAAATTCTGGTATGAACTGCGATCCGAAAGTCTGGTTCTAAGTTTAATTAATTTCGGTATTTTATTTTAATACCCGTCATTGCAGAAAATGCAAACGGTAATTAAATGGGAGTTCATCGGTTGATGTGCTTACTAAAGGGAGAAACCTACATTTCAGTTCCATTTACCAATCGTGAAGATATCGAAAAATTGAATAATTAATATTTTTATTCTTTAAATAAACCCTCATGTATCGACACGAGTACTCCCTGGGGTATGCATACCCCACTTTAGAGACCAATGTTCTAAAATATAAGTCAATGATCAGTCTCTGTTTATTCCTTTAGAAATAAACTTAAAGTCAAGGATCAGCAGCATACATCAATCAGCTAGATATAATTAAAATATAAAATACAGGTTACAATCGTAGGTAATTGGTAACTTATAATCATTTTAAAGTTCATTCAGATACTATCTAAAGAATTCCCGAAAAATTGTCTTCTACTAAATCCAAGTTATTACGTATAATTTTTATCACAAGTCACCATTGAATCCAAGTGCGAAAAGTAATCCTGCTCATTATATAATTGATATATTAGAAATGTGATCTTGAAGATGCCAGTTATGTAATTTAATATAATTCATATCTTGTATCCGATAAATAATTTGAAATGTATAGGTAATTAGTATTTTGCATTTATTACACAAAACTTGTCCATTCATGCATCCAAACAAATACATTACCCACACTAGATAAGTTAATCTTTATACCTGAAATTGTAAGTGTTTTCAGAAATTTCTTCAGAGGATGATAGATAGGATATAAATATTTATCTATAAATTTCCATTGAAGGCGAACGCAAGAAATTCATTTTGAAATCACACGCGTTTTATGATTAGTCCGAATTTTTAATTGCCCTTATCATTGACAGGCCCCGCGTCCCCCTTTATTACAACTGGTTGAAAAAAAAAACAATAAAATATCGTTTGGATTTCCATAAGATTCTTGAAGATATCGATCTTTCGAACATAAAATGGGTTTTTATTAGATGCAACATTAAAAAGCGCTCTATGGAAGAGAGAGAATGAATGCCACGAGTTTTATTTATTAAAACGAAATTTTAATTAGAATCATTCTGTAATAGAATAGATGAAGAAACCTCTCCCCCTCCGTCGTTTTCTAGGGCTTATTTATAGAGATATGGCTAGCGTGCTCTCGAGTCAATTGACTTAATTATTTTCAATTTGGTTTCCATTTTATAACCCTTTTTTGAGAGCCTGCGGGGTGTGAGAGGGGGGAGAGGCTAGAGTAGAAAATATTTATTAAATCGATCTATCAAAGATTCATTAATTTGTTTTGTCGTAAAGTCTTTCGAATAAAACGATTTTTTGTTCTAGACTTGTTTTTTTATGTCACAGTTCCATGCCTCACTGTTGAGAGTACTAGCCAGCAAACCCGTTTCAAATTGACAGTTAAATGCTAAATATACAATTAATTACAATAAAATAATTAAATATTAATAATAATAAGGGATGGAATTTTTGATAAAATTTAAACTTTAGATAAATAAAATAATTACATTTTTATACTTAGAATATAGAATGTAGTATAACGAATTCATGAAATCTCCTTCCTATAAGCCGGCTTACACGTTTCAAGTAGCGCGGATGAAGAAAATAGTACGCGTGAAAGCGGGGACTTTTGAATAATTTTCATCAAACTACAAAATGAATAAAATATTATTCAATTCTTATGAATAATAATGACTAAAGCATTTCCAATTTAAGAAGGTTTTGATACATATTCTATAAATAAGACTGGTAAGATGTTTCTAATTTTGCGGAAGAAAAAATAGCTCCCCTAAGTTTAAAAGCCTATGAGCTTTGAAAGAGATTAATAATATATAATTTGGCAAATATTATTTTTTTTAATCAAAATCTTTTTATATATACCTACACTGCTTTAACAATAACCAGTGAAATTAAAAAAAAAAAATTATTTTGTCTCGAAAATTTGAAATATTAAAATTAACGATAAAGCAGATTATTAAAATCCATATATGGCTTAATATGGCAGAATTCCTTTAAGGGTCTCTAAATTAATAAAAAAAAAAATAGATATATAATAGTAAATGTTTTTATTTTTTTCTCTTTTCGATTATGAATCTATTTTTTCAATGGGCATATTTTTGGTAAAATATTTTTTCTTTTTTCTTTATTAAATGGCGCTTAACTTTTATTGTTTATTTAAAAAATTAAATGGCATCAAATCGTCAGAATTGTTAAAAAAGTTACTTGATAACAAGTTCAAAACCTCGTGTTAAATGCCTTTATTTCTATTGTGGTCCCAAGTTTTGTTTCGATCCTTGAGCCGGTTTTTTCCAATATGACTCTATTGGTACTTGACCCCAAGAATGCACCATTAAGATCTCTATCGATTCTTCGCTTTTATTAATTTTCTTTTTAATTGTCTACCTTTGTTTTGTTTTTTGTGTTGTTTTTGTAAATGGGTTGGTTCGGGGGGGGGGGGGGCCCCCAGGCCTAATATTAACGACCTCATTATTTTTTATCGCCATATCGGAGAACTGAATCCCAACTCCACTATCGACGCTTACGTTATAAATATTAACCCAATCCTGGACAATAAAATAACCATTTTCGCGTTTGGTAATATAATAAACAAATAAAATTTGAACTCGCGCGTTTATTGTTTCACTTTATTGGCAATAAATAAAATGAGCATTTAATAAGATAGAATTTTAGAGCCGACATGGATTAAAAGAAAAAAAAAAAGAAAGAAAGAAAAAATTACTAAACAAATATTGGTCGTTGTAGTTGAAAGCCCATTAAAACGGCCCAGGCGAGTTTTTTTCCCCTCTCTCCTCTGTGTGTTAATGTAGCCATGTCACCAGAGTCACACTAGATTCTTATTTATATAGAAAAAGAAAAACTCCTCCCCAGCACCAACATTTTAACTTCATGTATAAATCTAAACGTCGTGATAAGCGAGTCTTTCCCTCCTCACTTCTCTTCTATAGATATATTTGTATATGTATGAGGATATATATACGAAGCCAAAGTGGCCACAACTTCCTAATTAAAAACATCTAACCATCCTCCTTCACATGGTTCGTTAAAGAAATTTCATCAAAATCTCTTCCATTTAAAAGAAAGAATTAATTAAAACAATAAAGTTCTTATCGCTAGTCTGCTTTTTTGCTGATGATGCCATCAAATTTATTGATGGGAAGCATTTCAGATAAATCCCCGATTCGAGTGTTCGCAGAAGAATTGGTCTGAGATGTGCATACCATTCTGCCCCGAAATGCTTGTCAAAGAATCAGCAATCGAATATAATTAAATTCATCTATAACATTTTCAAGCCACACAAATGGTTTTTGTTATTAAATGGCCCTGAAACCTCAAATTAATACTCCTAATAATTCCTCAATGAATCGTCTGGAATGCACGGATAGATGCACTGATGCTGAACCCAAGACTTGAATGTTTCTAAATCCTTTCAAATATACCTCTTACATTGAGTGGATATTGATGATCAGTCCAAAATTCAAAAAAGAAGATAATTTAAACTATCTTTTCATTCATAAACCGACGTTTCGGAGGCTTATTCCCTCCTTCATTAAGGTTTTTTCCTTCATTGATCTTTCAAAACCCAAAAGAAGGAGGAAGGAATAAGAGTCCGAAACGTCTGTTTATGAATAAAAAGATATTTTAAATTATCTTCTTTTTTTTTTGAATTTTGGACTGCCTCATCAAAATCCACTCAATTCACTTATCAGTCCGTCTCCAAAAATTACCTATACCTCTTACAGGTTTATAATTTTTATAAAATGTATAAATTACAATTATAAAGCGATTCTTGTGAAAAAAGCAGCAAATTTTCAGGTAAATTTTAAACTCATAAGAAAATAAAGAAAAATCTATTATCACCTGAAGGTAAAGATTTTGAATCTAAATCTTGTTCTGTTAAATCCAATTGATAACTAAATAATGTCTTACATTTCATTTCTTTGATATCTACCGTTTATGACTTATTTTGATAACAGACAGACAACCAGACCAATAACTCAAAACCTGTATTCTCCGCGAATGTTCTAATTCTAATTTTTAAGTCATTCCAATTGAAAGTAACAAAATCAATCATTTATATTTAAAACAATCAGAAAAATTATGCTGAATCTTTCAGGTTATAATTTCACTATACTAGATTTTTCTGATTATTTAAAATAATTTGATTCAAATTGATTTCTTTCAGTTTAATGTCTTTCTATATGATATAAATCGTACCGTTAGTTTTTTCCCTTTTAGGACCATTTCGATCGCAGCGCATTAAAATCTCTTTTTTCAGCTTTATATATAATCAATTCAGATCATGTTATTAATAATAATTTGACCAAATTCATTCGGCATTTGACTTTGATCTTCGACTTGAGTTAATAAATAGAAATGTCGTCATCGGTTGCAATTGCAATTTGACAAATACTGCTCGTTTTTGTAGCCCCAGGTGCATTTGTCTATCTCTTGGGGGGTAATTATGATTTTTTTCCTTTGTTATCTAATTGATTGATTTATGAATTCCTACTTTTTGTTCTGGACCCGGGAGGCTTCTTGTTTTGACTTAATTTTATCATCATCTGGAAACAATTGACCGTCATAAATAAATTGAAGCTGATCTATTTGAAAGTAAAACGTGTCCTGCAGGTAAAAACTAAAAGCTTTTTCCACAAAAGAGACAAAAAAATGAAGACCCCTCCAAGATGAGGATGATGTTATCTTGGGAAAACAAAAATACCATTTCCTTAAGATTTAACTGAGAATGGGATTTTTTTTCTCAAAATATATAAATATATTTTAATGAGCATATATTAGAGAGATTTTTAAATAAGATTGCGCATTTTAAAAATTGTACATTAAAAAAGACATTCACCTGAATGTTAATTTGTTTAATGAAGGCGTTAGAGCATGAATTTGTTTATAAATTTCTAGATAATTATGATGCTAGTCTAGATATTTAATTATGTTTGTTAGCAACTTTTTGATGATTAAATTCCCAAAAGCTCCTCAGTTTCAGTGGAACTCAGTTTCGCTTGGGTCTTAGAAATATTTCTAATGTAATTCCAACAAAGACAACAAAAACAGCAACAAGAAGTATTCAAAATTCAATTAAAGTTGATATCATTTTAGATTAGAAATGGAATGAAGTACAACTTCATTTTACATGACTTTCTTATTCCCTCTTGAAAACTCGAAACGGAAATAATTGAATTTCCATTCTTAGGGAGAGAATCTTAATTTGTTGACAATTTCAACGATTGATTCACAAATAATTGACTCGCTCGTTGAAAATCAATGTTTATCAAAATAATCTTTCTAGAGTAGAATGAGTTAAAGAAAAACAAGGAATTACAAAAACATTAAAAGGGTGCATAAAATTCTTATTAATAAAATATTTTTTAAAACTTTAAGTATGACATCATCATCAATATAAAATGATTTGAAAAATCAATCGAAAAGTTTTTAAAAATTCAAATGAAAAGTTGTTCTTGCATTGATTAATTTTGTCCGTTTATTTTTCTTCTTTTCTGTTATAAATAAATTATGTTAAAAGAGGAACGATAAAAAAGTAAATACTATTATTTTTCGTTTTTGAATTCAAATTATAGAATATTTTATAACTAACAGTAAATATTAAAAAGTATATGATTTAATTATTCTACTACAGTAGAGTCTCACTAATCCGGCACTATTAAAAACTAGGGGGTGCCGGATTATTGGAATGTTCGGATTACTGGATTGTATAGAAAAATTCATAATAAATCGAATCAAATAAATTTCACTCAATATGGGTAACAAACGGATAGCAAATCGCGGTCGGAGGGTGCCTGATTATTGTACGTGCAGGTCTATTGAAGTGCCGGATTAGTGAGACTCGAGGGGTGAACCGCGATCTAAAATCGTGTACACCTACTTCCACTTCCACTTTCATTTCCAAGTAGAAGACAATAGATTATCTAATGAATTCCAAAATAATTCCAAAGACGGTGTACACCTAATTCCAATCGCGGTTCATCCCTCGGGGAGACTCTACTGTAGTTCTATTCCACATTTTCTCAAAATAGGGAATCCCACAAATACCTAAATTTTTGTTTGAAATTAAGTGAGAAAAAATATTTTCATTTTGAGTGGATTTTGATGTGGTAGTCCAAAATTCAAAAGAGAGAGATAATTTAAACCATATTTTTTTATTCAAAAACCGACGTTTTGGAGGCTTATTCTATTCTTCTTCAGGGGTTTGAAAGGTCAGTAAAGGGAAATCCAATGTGACATCCCCTCTGTCTCTTATTTCAGTGGCAGTAACAATATTATATAATTTTATTTTCAGAAGAATTTACTGTAGTTTTCTCATTTATTTTGTCAGAATCTCAAAAATGTATTGAATATGAAGAAACTAAAACTATTGTTATTTGATAAATGAACTCTTTCTTCTTTATTTCAAATATTTTTTTGAATTTTATTGTAAAAGTCATCCTTTTTTTGTGATAAATGATTTTTTTGACCTGAATATTTGTTTTTGTTCATTTTTCATTCATTAACACCTTCTGTTGGTCATCATCTGCATCTGGCTATTCGTTTTCAGTTTTCATGAAAATATTTCTCTCATCTATTGTATTCTTAAAGTAAACCGCTTTGTAGGTGAATAATTTATGACAAAACGTGGATGGAGTGAGAGAGAGAGAGAAAGAGAAAGATGAGGTTTTGTCCTCATCGGTAAAATGGAATTTAAAACCCCTAAAATGTAGAGCATAATAAAGCTTTTCTTTGTTGAAAAAAAGGTCATTCGTTTAATGACAAAAATGTCTTCTGAAGAGATGAAATTGCGACCTGAACGAAAATATATTTTTATAGAGAAAAAAAAAGAAGGAAAAGATGACAAAATTATTGGCAATTGGTTTGTTGAAAAACATCTAATGTTACGACAGAGTGGGGGTTTCGGGTTTTTGAGGGACTTAAGCCGCGGTTTCCGCAAGAACGCTCCCCCTATCAAAAGAAAACACCGCCCGGGGGCTCAAAGGGGCTAAACGCCCTCATTACACACAGATAGATGGCTCCTTTACCTGACCAACCTCGTGCCTCCTTTCAAATCCGTCTGTAGATGCTAGAGAAACACCTTGCGATAAGGTTTTTGCATCTTCATCGGTATGCTCCATTTCTTCGTTTGAAATGCTCAGCCGAAAGGAATACTTAACCATGTCTTAAGTCATTCAAAGGACTATTTAGTTAAATCCTTTTACCTTTCTATTGTACTGCACTTCATATCAATATTCACTTAAACGTTCTCTTAATACAAATAAAAATCACTTGTTGGGAAATCTTACGGAGGTATTTTATAACAAGTTTCTTTTTACTAATTAAACCAATAATTTGACAGTTTTCTTTTACATTAGTATTTTTTGTTGAAAGTACTATCAATGTCGATTAAAATTTAAAGTTGAATGCTAATATTTAAATTTATAACAGATTAATGATTTGAAAATATAATCTTAAAATAATATTTTTTGACGAATCCATACGCTTTCTTATAAATATAGAATAGCAATAACCATTTTCAGTTCGGAAAAATTCTGTAAACCATAATAAGCTAATACTGCTTAGAGCTTAGATGTTTTTATAATTGCGCGGAAGAAAAAATAGTCCGTGTGAATTTAATCACCTACCTACGAGGGAACTTTTAAATTATACCCATCTCAAAAACAATATAAGGATATTAATTCTCATACATACTATAACAATAAAATTATTTTAATTTCAACGGAATTCTACAATTTAATTCTTTCAAGAATCTGCTTAGACGTATCTAATTGCGCGGAAGAAAAAATAGTCCATATGAATAATTACTTAAACTATTAAATTCGAGTTTTCATGAAGTTTTTAAGAATAAAAGTTATAAGAAAAATATGTATATTAACAACTAAGTATATTTATTTATTTAATTTTTTTTCAAAATTGATTTACCTTTCTATTATTTAATTTATAAATAATAGGTTAAACACACCACATTTTTTTCAAAATTCACATTGAATTATCTCAAAACTGTTGGTTATTTCTTTGAGAAAAACATAGGAATGGACGCTTGATATAAAGTATTTTTTACTCTCGATTTTCGATAATTACTATTTTTATGTTTTAGACATTTAGACCAATAGATAACGAGATATGTTTAAAAAAAAATGTACCTTAAACTTGATCTATATTTCGAAAATCATGCTGGTAAGGACGAATGTTCATCTGAATGTTTTAGTTTCAAACAAGGGGTGAACCGCGACCTAATATCATGTAGTACATTACTTCCACTTTCATTTCCAAGTAAAAGACAATAAATGAAGGGTCATTATATACTGAATTCCAAAATAATTACACATAATTCCAAAGACGTGTACACCTAATTCCAATCGCGGTTCACCCCTCGGTTTAAAAGGAGTTTACTCTTCAAATATTCACTTTTTTCTGTTTACCCGCCCTGTATATAAGTACTTATAATGAATCGTTACATGAAAGATGTATCTCAAAGAATTTCTTTCTAGATAATGATTTTAATTTATATATTTATATTTTTATTTTTCCGATTTTTTTTTAATTAATTAAAAGACTGAAAGATGAGATTTCTTTTTTTTCTTTTCCTTAATCTTTTATCGGTTTCATATTAGAGTCACTTTTAATTAAATTAAAAGACCCCATTCTGTAATATCATACTCAATTTAAAACTCTTCGATTTTTTTATTTTTTTTTATTTTATATTTATTCAATTCTTTGAATGAATGAATGATAACCGATGGTGGGTGGATGTTGATGATGTTGCTTGCGCTACGCACTCTCCTTAATGAATTATTCACGAATCAATATGAAAGATCTAATATGAAACTTGCTGCTTGACTTTCTTCCTCTCACCCTCTGCTCTTAAGAAGAAACATTCTTGTAATAACTTTTCAATTGAGAGTGAGAGAGAGAGAATCTCTTTTGATTCCTACTCACTCAATATAATGAATATTCAAGAGCTGTGAAGTGGGAATGAGAGAGAAAATATCAAATTGAAGTCTCCAGCAAATCGGAAAAATATATGTTGGATTTGATATTGAAGATTGTTAAAAACAGTCTAAAAACTAATAAGGGACTCAAGCTTGATTCTTTCTATCATCTTCATCTGAAAATATAATGAAGAGGAAAGAAATAAACTGATTTGGCTATCCACATGACTTTACCATATACCCTGGCCTTCTCTTGTATTTAATATTTAATAAAATTATTTATAATCATATATGGGGGAGGGGGGTTAGTTTTTGCATTTTTAGTCTTCTGGGGGCCCATTGATTATGTATACAAAATTTTGTTGAATATGCTCAAATGATTTGATTTTGATTTTTTGATTCCCCCCCCCCTCCCCCCCAATTTTGTCTCCAGAAAAAAAATATTTTCGTTATTATAGGTTCATTTTTGAGTATATTTTATTTTTCTTGTTTTTTCATCTTTAAAATATTATCATTTTAATTTTAACCCCCCCTCCCCCCCTTAATTTTGGGTTCGATTTCAACCAAAACTACTTGTGAAATTTGGTTTTGATATTCACACTATTTTTTGAGCTAGCTCGTCTACAAGGTAACGCACAAACTAACAGACATTTTGAAAAAACAGTTATTATCTCGAAAAATATAATTTTTTTGATGTTCACTTATTAGGGCTTTTTTGTAGACTGAAATGCCATGGTTTCGCCCAATTTTTTTAATCAAAATAGTTTCAGCCGTTTATGAAATATTTCGTAAAAACGAAGCAAAAAAACACTTTATTCATGATTTACAATACTTGACCATACCCTGTATGGTAAAGTAAAAAGTGAAAAGGCGGAGAAAACTAACTTGCTTGAATTAAATGCTCAGCGCGATCTACAAACCGATGTTATAAAGAATCTGAGCCAGTTTGTTTTAATTGTTTTGCGCTCTTCTTTAATCTCCAATCAGTCTTAGAAATTTACTTGAATTCTACAGTCATTGCAATTTACAATTCGATGTTATAAACTAGTTAAACATAGAATTCAAGAAAGTTTGTTATCGCAAACTTGTACTCTTCTATGTTTCCAGCATTAGAAACTTTTCCACCTTTTCAGTGTTATAAATTTATTAGATATGATTTTTTTCTCCTAGTCTTCTTTAAGCTAAATATATCTAAGTTAGTCAAGATCCGAACTTTTTCGCAATTACAATAATAATAGTTGGTTCTTTTAACTTTATCTATCTTAAAGACACTATAAGTCATTATGATGGATCCCAAAACGGAAATTTACCACCTCTCAATATAATAATGCCATGGTCGCCTGTCAGCGACCTTAGAATTGTCGAAATTCATTTTATTCCTTAGCTGTAGACTCGGTTGCATACGCTCCAGGCGGTCACAACAAAACTTTTGCTATTGACTGTACTTCCTCTCTTCAGGTGTTTAGGATTTTGCCATCTTATTAAAAATCGTTTTAACTATCTCTAAACTCATTTAATGTATCTTTTACAAATTAAATGCCCTTTAATATTTATTAAATGTTGTTCAAACTCCAACGTTTATATTTGTCACGATTTTAAAATAAGTTTAACTATTAAGATAAACTAGTCTTTATTTATTTATATTAATTTTCTAAACAACTTTAATCTCCAATGGTTAACTATCTTAAGTAGTGAATAACGTTTTAGTTTTTGCAAACTACCAATAGATTATTAAATGTATCTATATTTCCTTCAATTTTTTTTTTTCGATATAAACTAATCGTAAATATGCTCTCATAGTTTTTTAATCTACATATTATTTAGGTAGTTCTTTTGCAACAATCACAAAGTTTTAGCCTCGTAACCACTCTATACATATGAATGGTACTAAGATTTTAGGTTATGTTTTTTAACGTGACTGTACTTATCAAACTACTATATCCTCTTTATGAAAGGATCGTTTCCAAGCGATTGTTCATATATCCCCTCCACTAAAAATAATTGCCAAAATATGTTGTTGTTTTTTTTACCAAAACTACTAGGTGAATAATTTCAATTTTTTTTTTTTTTAAGTTATTCCTAATATATTATTCTAACAAATATTGGTTTTTCACTAAGATGGTGAAAGTTCTTCAATGAAAAAAAAATGAAATAATGATCATTTTCCCACCATTTCCCAATCTACCATATGTAAAAAATTTCAATTTTAGGTAATTGCAATTATTTCATGTTTGGTGTGGTAAAACGTCTTCAAACTTTAACTTGTGTTTATTATGATTTTAATAACTTATATTCCAAGTTTCGAAGACTTCTTGAATTTTTGCATTTGTTAAAGAACTACCTTAAAATATTGTTAGTTTTGAATGAAATAGAGTTAAATAGAATTCTTCTGGTGTGGAAATAAATATATAATTCTTCTCTTACATTTGATCCAGTTTAGTCTATAATACCAGTACCATATGTAGTACAAAGCGATAGATCCCAATCTCAATTAAACGGAATAACGTTTACAATAGGAACTCCTCGTTGTAATGATACCATCCTTCTCAAGGCTCCGATGACTAACTCCATCTCTATTGTCCAATAAGATACGAATATGAGTTTTTATCCCACATAACACCTCCTCATGCTATCAAGAGCGTTTTTTTATAACAATAAGATTACACTATTGCTATCTTTGAAGCTATGATTGTTAATTTTTGTGGTGATTATAATTATTATTTTCCCGAATTGTATAATAAGCAGTAAATTTATAAATTAATCATTTAGGTATAATGTTTTGCCAATCAAATGATTTCAAGGTAAATTGTATAACCAAAGTTAATTATCAAATAAATGTCGTTTAATGGCTGAACTCCGGAAATCAGTTTAAACAATAAACATAAAATAGTTATTTAAATTTATTAAATGAATATTATCTTTTATATATATATTTAAATATTTTTGTAATGAATTTGCATAGAATCTTTCGTCCATCCGATACCAAACAATGACTGTTTTTTATATTACAATTAAACATGTAATTGTGCGTTTCATTTGATTGAAGGACACTTTTTCACCTCAACCAGAAGAAACTTTCTCTTTTATTAATTAGCGAATAAATACATATAAACTAGGCATTAATTCGGAATTATCATCGAAAATTTGAGCTTTGTTTTGTTTTATATATTTATTTATTCATTCACTTTAAAAAATATATTATTATTATTATTTATAAATTTAAAAATATGTAGAGTGACTTGAAATATTTGAAGATTTTTTTTATCGATAAGTTGTATAATATATTATATCACTAAAACAAGAAGCGATCATTAATATAATAGAAAATGGATTCAATTTCAAACAAATTGAGACGCCTACGTTATCATAAAAGAAATAAGATAAACAGTCAAGCTCTATGAGAAAAGGTAAAATCTCAATGAAGAGGATGCTCAAGAGTAGAAGTGGATGAAACTAGACAGAGGGCGGGAGGAAGACAAGTATTCCAAGGTTAATGGGTCCAGGTTGTTTGATTTTGATAATCGTAAATTATTAACTCTCCACGAAAGAGACTGGATTTCTCCCACTTCTTTTCTTTTTTTTAATATAGAAATAGTTAATAATTTTATCCGACGAGTGTTTGGAAGCTTTTTTTTCTTCTTGATTCATTAACGATACTTAACACACGTAACTTGACTCAATTAAGTCTAGTCAAATCGAAAATTTTGAAATGTTTTTAAATTCTGATTGAGAATTGTTCTACAGTGAAAAAACAATATATTTATAATCATGAGTTTCCTATTTTGATTCAACCGCGAATCGAATGCAGGTGATTTTTGTCAGATATTAAGTAATAATAATATCTGAATTTATATATTTCTGTGTAAGAAATAATGAATTTAAATAGTTTTCTAATTAATATATCAAAGAGAGTTGTTTTTGACCGCGTTTTTTAAACAAGATATATATATCGCTCGACTACTGCTGGTTTAGGCTATTGGAGTCAGCTGAATCTTAAGTCTGGACCGAGAGAGAATGAAAAAGATGTGATCCATCTAGGTATGATCTAGCATGAATCTTTTTCATTCTCTCTTGGTCCAGACTTAAGACTCAGCAGACTCCAATAGCCTCAACCAGCAGTAGTCTAGCGATATATATATCTTGTTTAAAAAACGTGGTCAAAAATAACTCTCTTTGATATATTAATTATTCTTTAATATATTAATTAGAAAACAACCAATATATTTATAGTTAAGAAATTATATTTGATATGAATAGATAGATGGTGACGTTAATTATGGCGAAATCGATCTCTTTTCAATTAAATGATATACGTATTTTAAGTATTCTCATATTTTTGGAGCAACTCTAGATATATTAATAGTTAAGATGCCGCTATTTGAACCAAGCAGTAATAAGTGAATTATGAAAATATTGTTATTTGAGTAAAATAGTGGAATAGTTAAATTTAATAGTTGGATATTTAAATGGAATAATACGTAATTACGACAAGAAATGATAAAAACTTGAATATTTTTTATTTATAATAAATATAGGTATGCATTTCTGACTAGAAGAAGATGCAGAAGCTATATTCAATCAAATAAATTATATAAATATTTATTTTAATTTTTATATTTGATTTAACGTACAAGGTAATCTAATTTTAATATATATTAATATTTCTTCTAATCTTATAGTGGGTTTTAAAATTAAAAAAAAAAAAAAAACAATTAATAATGTAAACAAAATTTTTTTTAATTTTTTTAAATTATTAAGATATCAGTATTTGCAAAAAATCTAAGTCGTTTTATGATAAAAAATCATTCGTTTATATAAAATAAGAGGTTTTACTAGAAGTAAACAAGACATTCATTCAATATTAAGAGATATCTAATAGAATAAAATGGATCACTCAAGTATATAATATATTTGGATTAAATACCTAAAAATTTGGTTATATCTTGATTATTAATCAAATATCTTTGGAATAAATAAGAGCTCATTAAAAACACTCAACTCTATCAATATTTTTACTATAGAGAAATTGTTTTTTCAGTGTACCCTAGAATGATTACTCCGTTTTTTACCCATAAAAAACAAAAATAGGTATTTTTTTTACCAAACTTTTTTCTTTCTATAAAAATAATAGTCTTATTTAGCATTTTATTCCTTTCTTATCGAGCTCATAAATTGAGAAAGCATAAATTTAAAACAAGCTCAATAAAAGAAATAGTTAAATTATATGTTATTAGAATAAGTGTTTTTGTTTTTTAAAGTAGTGAAAATAAATCCAAATTTCAAACCGCATTGTTGTAACCGATGTGAACTTATCTTTATTTGATAAATAAAAATTTTCATTCTTTGCAAAAGTGTCCGAACACCGTCGTATACTATACCCTTTCTGAGGATATATATTAGCTTTAGTAATATATATCTAAGAATTCTATTAGTTCATTCCATAAAATTTTTGTTATTTTGTCCTATACAAGAAGCTAAAATAGCAATATAATAAATTCTACCATTTTCAAGAAAAATAAATAGAATTTTTGGCATTCCTTAGTGATTTTAGCTAAGTGATTTGTTAAATCTATTATATGTTGATAATTTTATATCCCTAAGAGAAAAATAGTTTGTTAGTTTTTGTGGATTAATTATTTCTATCCAATATGACAGATATCGTAGTGGCTACGCATTCTTTAAACGATATTAGTCTCTCAAATTAATTAACAACACTTATAAATGATGCGAAAACCAAATGACGCCTCTGGTCCTTATGAGAAAAAAAAACGTCTTGGAAATTAATTTATCGACGATTTTTTTAAATCAAACTTAGATGCCTCAATAGAAAAAGGCGAGAGTTTTTTTTTTTTTTTTTTTTCAATCCCCTCCTAACTCGACTGGTATCTGTCGATGTGTTAGTGTTTGAAAGAAAAGAAGAATTTGATGCATTTCGTTTGATGCCAGCTGGTTGATAAACTCAATAAATAATGAAATCCAATTAAAAGAGTCTCCGAGTTGCATTTATTTCTTATAAAAAGCTATAATAAATATCAAACAATGATAAGAATATGAAAATTTATAGAAATGTTAAGAATATTTCAATCTGTGGGACAATTTATCGGCAAATCACAAATACTTATTTAGGTATGACTTTAAAATCTTTCTAAAAATTAATATTTAATTACACCGGACATCATAAATATACATGAAAATCATCAATCACACACCACACACTCTCGTACCTCCAGGAATAAGAAATTTACCATTTAATAGTAACGAGATACAAAATATTATTTCCATTAAAAACATAATTACGTTAACTGAAATACTAAATACATTTTATTTCAACTACATTTTTGAGACAGTAATTACAAATATTGGAGATTCTCCTCAATCCCTTTTTTTTACTTTACCATACAGGGTATGGTCAAGTATTGTAATCGTGCATAAAAAAAGTGTTTTTTTTTTCGAAATATCTCAAAAATGGCTGAAACTATTTTGATTAAAAAAATTTGGCGAAACCATGGTATTTCGGTCTACAAAAAAGCCCTAATAAGTGAACATCGAAAAAATTATATTTTTCGAGATAATAACTGTTTTATCAAAATGTCTGTTAGTCTGTAGGTAGTTAGTCTGTTAGTTAGTTATTCTGTTAGTTTGTGCGTTACCAAATTTTTGTGGACGAGCTAGCTCAAAAACTAGTGAGAATATCAAACCCAAATTTTACACGTAGCTACACAAAATTAAGGGGGGGGGGGGGGGGGGGTTAAAAACTAAAATATTTTCAAATTAAAAAAAAAAAAACAGAAAAATGAAATATACTATAAATGAACCTATAATAACGAAACTATTTTTTTTCTGGGGCCAAAATTAAGGGGGGTGGCAAAAAAAGAAAATCTAGGCCCTTGTACCAAACTCAACCAGAAGTAGGTAAAGTCAAGTGGATGGCCACATCAGAACGTGTCAATTTATTTTTTAATGAAAAAGTTTTCATATTTCTGATTTTCTGATCTTAGGACTAACAATTCAGATGATAATGCATGATTTTATTTAAAAGAAAGGTGTGTTTGGTATTCCTTGGAGTACAAGATTTTCCTAAATGTTTTGTAAAACTAAAAATCAATTATTTAGATTTTTTTTAATAAATATTCCCTTGACTGAATTTAAATACTCTGCTGGAAGAAGTAGGTATGTAGTGGAGGAAAAATCGGGCGTTAAATTGGAGATAAAATTTTCGGACTTTAGCTATCGATTGAACTTTAATATACCTATATAAATATTATTTTAGTAAAAAAATATTTTAAAAAATCTTTGGAAAATGCTAACTAAAAAAAGCAAAAATAAGATACAATTGGCATATAGTATAACTTAGTTAAAATTGTAATCATTTTCTTGTATTTCAATTACTAACTGATGCCACCCATATCCCATTATTCACTTGACTTCTAAATTAATTTTTCACTTTGTTTTCGAAATTTAAAGTAAATTTGCAATTTTTTGTCTAAAATCAATCATTAAAATGTTTATAAAAACTATTTTGTAAATATAATTGTGAACTATTAAAATTTATTCATTGATTTCGTGTATATATAAATTTTTTGTTGTCAAGCAAAAGCATTTATATATTTTATGTAGAATTCTTTGAGAATTTACGACGTCCCCCGCACATTTGGTTGATTATCCCACAAGGATCGAGATCATATATTATAATTTGCACTCCATCTAGAGTTCGATTTTAATAACAACGAAATGTCCAACGCGTCCATTAATGTCAGTTTGCTAATATTAGCTAACTAAATAGAAACGAGAATTGTGTGTCTTTTTTAAATCCTTGTTAATTTCTAAACATAAACATCCCGAAAGAATAAATTTCTTTTAGCCCATAATGTTGTCAACGGAGATGTTTCAAGAAACAAACAATGAATCCCATTGGCGAATCAACATCACAATCCCCATTTACCATTTAGCTATTTACTACCGCCATGTTGAAAAAATAAACCAACTAAAATGAAATTAGAAACAAATTATATTACTATAAACATGAAAGAAGTCTAAATGGCTAACAAAAATGGGTTTTTTATTAAACCAAATTAGTTAATAGAGTAAAGGGTGTGTAGTTTCACAGTGAATGAAATAAAACACAAAGAGGTTTATACAAACTCAATATATTTCGGATTATTAGTACATCATCAGGAGTTTACAAGTAAACTCCTGATGATGTACTAATAATCCGAAATATATTGAGTTTGTATAAACCTCTTTGAGTTTTATTTCATTCACTGTGAAACTACACACCCTTTACTCTATTAACTAACATCATGTTTCACCTAAAACCTACACCACTTTCCATAAGTAAACCAAATTAGCATGTTCTATACAAACTAAATTAAATTTCTTTCACACAAGAATAAAAGAGAATCTAAATAATAATTTAATTTACTATACTGACAACGCCGTTTACTTTAAAGGAATATAAGGTCTTCTGTTAAAAAAGATCCCTTTTTTTATCCTAAAATTTAAAATAAAACACTCTATTCTATTAAATTTTTTCCCCTCATGTTTAGTTGGAAAATAGATTTTCATAATTTCTATATTTCAATTTTAATGATTAACCAACATTGCAATTAACTCAGCAAACAAAATCATTTACATGTTGATTATTATCATCATCATCATCATCAACCATGTTTTGATAAAAATCGCAAATGTAATTTGATTCATGTCAATTTTATTTGATAGATTTACTAAAAAGAAAAATTACATTTTATATACTAGTATGTTCAGCACTTTTGGATTAAAATTTGAAATGAATTCAAATATCATTTTCAATTCAATTATTGGAATTAAAATTTATCGATTTTACTTTTTTTGGATTTCATCCAAAGACAGGCGCATTTAACCATCAGTGGGATGGCTTAGGGGCTCATTAACACCAAAGTTGAAACAAAATAGAACATGTTCTGTGTTTTAAAATGAAAAAGGAATAAATAACAAAAAAATAAAAAACTAGAAATAAATTTTATTTGATAGATAACATCAACGTTTTTATCTTCGTTATAGAGACTTAACCGAGTGATTCTCACCCAAAAAAATAAATTCATTGGGGCCGTACCATTAAGATTTTCTAGGGCCGACTGAATCCGCCAGTATCCCTATTTAAGGGAGTTCGGGACTGTTTATCATTTTTATAAGACAATTCTTAAATTTTTACCATCTAATCATTGATGTATTAAATATTTATTCCCGAAATTTGAAGTAGATCGTCTGTCCCATAACCGAGAGATAAATTATTGAAAATTGTCCTTTTATCATGGAAGTAAATGGACCGAGCTTTTAAAAAGGCTATAACTTCTATACAAATTATACCATTTTCAACAAATTTATACAGATCAATAATTCAACTTTTATGAATCGAATGATTTAACAGCCTAGTTAATTAGTTATTTGCAGCCAACAGAATATAACAAAAGTACTAGTGTAGAATTCCAACTCTATTTCTTGAAATCGTTTTTGTGTTAAATAAATGTTTTTATAATGAGAAAATTTTTTTCCAATATTCTTTTTATTAATATTTTCAAAACAAAGATTTGTATTCGAAATTAATCTCATTATTAACAATTTTTTATTAAAAAATTTAGTAAGCAGAAATACAAAAGATCAACCAAATAGAGTTGCTGTCCCGAACTTTCTTAAGAAGTACTTCTTTATTTTTACCACCTCAAACTTAAAAATCCTGATATGTGCCTGTCTAAAGAATATATAGAGCTAAAATATTTATTATAGAGAATGAAATTATTATAGAAACCAATGTCCTTGCATTTAGCAATAAACCATAGAGGTGTTGAACGTTATATATGTAATTTAATTAAAAATACAAAGAATTTATGAATCAAAGTATTTATTGTTTTATTTTTATTTTTAAAAGATAATAAATAAATTTATATCTATATATACAAATTTTTCCTGTGAGTCTCCACTTAGATATTAATAGTTAATTTCAGTTGGAAATGAAAAATTCTAGTTAATTAATTTTGTATATTTTGTCAGCCTTAATTAATTACATTTTTATTTATTGCTAAATTCATTATCTTTTTTTTTTATTGAGTGTCATATAGATGGCACTAGTGATGTGCCGGGACAAGTTCAAATGGCGCGTGCGGGATAATCTGTTGGAGTGGTTGGTGTCGGTGGTCTATTTTAAGTTCCTCACCCCCTTGGCAGCCGCCTCTCATAAAACAATTGCTCCTAATGATATTCGCACGTGTGTGTGTGTCTCTATTTCGATGTGGATGTGGTGTCATAACCAGTTAAGGAGGGCGGAAGTGAGCCCTGCTCTCAAAAGGGTCTATTTTGGTTGTTTTCAGCTTTTAAGGGAAAAAAAGTATTTTTGGAGAAGCATTTTTCTTTCAATCAATCTAATTTGTCTCTCAGTTGTCTCATTTGGCAGAGAATTTTCCCCAATGGAATTATTCATCTTTCCGAAGAAAGGGACGTAATATTCATTTATTATTATTTATGCCTGTGGGGTCGCTACTTTCGACACAAATTACCCATCGAAATTGACAGATACGTTCGTTAAGGGGATGCCCTCAAAAGCATGGTCTTTGGACGGCACCAATCAATACTGAGATTAGGGCGACTGTATAAGCCAAAAGCACAGTGTTTTTAGATTCCTACACGCATAACTTGTGAGCTTTGTGCTTTCAACTAGATTTTCGACTCAATAATTTTAAAAGAGAAAGAATTCGATCAATCTGATTTTAGTAGATATATGATTAAATTGCGATATCAGAGGGGATTCATCCCCTCAGGAGTCGAACCTGAGAATTAAATGCTTTCAGGGCTCACAGAAAGCATGTTAGTTCTCAGGTTCGACTCCTGAGGGGATGCATCCCCTCTGATATCGCAATTTAATAATATTTCTACTATAATTTTAGAATTTGTCCTAAAGATTGATTGAATTCTTTCTCTTTTAACATACATCTTGGTTAATCTGAACCCGAGCTGATTTTTTGAAAAATATTCCAACTATTTTCAAAAAAAAGATGCTAAAATCTTTAGTTTTATCAATAATTATAATTTCGACTTGATTATGAAAAATAAAACTTTAAAAATAATTGTTCGCTAGACAATTTTTTTTCCCTTGGAAAATAAATGAAATTTCTAACATCGAAAATTATTTTTTCATCAGCCTTGTGGTGAATCCCAAAGTGGCCTCGTATAAAGACAAATGAATTAATTAAAATTAGAGATTAAAGAAAAAATTCTTTGAATTCTGGGATTTATATCTTACAAGTTTAAGAGACTCACTCACACGAGAGCCATGGGTTCGAATCCCGGTCGGTCCATTTGTCTATAATAAACAATTTTCTTTATTCTCTAATTTTATTTAATTTCTAACTTTTCTAATTTCTCAATTTCTTTTGGGAGGATCGGAAATACTTTGCGAAATATAAATAAATTTTTATAAATTGATTTTTTTCAAGTCTTGGATTATTCATTATTTGAGAATTCAAGAAACTCAATTTAAAGTAGAATTTTATGATTCAAGATGTGTAGTGAGGTACTGGACGCCCAATGAGCAGTTCTATGGCCCTGAAGTAAATAATACGATCTTTTCTTTTTTGGAAAACATTTTTTCTTTATTATTATTACTATATAGATACCTAAGTAATAATAAAGAAAAAAAATTCCAACAAAGAAAAGATTGTATTATTTACTCCAGGACCGTACAACTGCTCATTGGGCGTCCAGTACCTACCTCACTACACATCTTAAATCAAAAATTGCCATTCATAGCATTTTAGTTTTAATTTCGTAGAATTTTATAATTAGATATATTAATTTTTAATAATTATATAAATACATAAGTAGGTATATGATTTGATATTCCACTCATATTAACAAAAGTAAAATTAAGAAAATTATCCATAATTATTTATACTGAGCCAGGAGCTATCTTCGATATATTTATGATTTTTTTGTAATTATTTAAAATAGTGAAATTTATGTTCCAAAATCTATCAATCATCTAATCAATTATCCTATTGAGTTGAATATTTATCGATAATATTTCTGAAACTAAACTGCCGAATTTTCAACAAACATGTCTTGATGAAGATGTTGAAATAGATTGAAAAAAAAAGAAACAACAGCCTCCTAATTTTCTTGATGTCTGTTTCCAATCAGAACAGTATATATCGAAAGTTTACAATAAAAAAAGAAAAAGAAGAAAAAGAGGGAAAGAGTAAGAAAACGAAATCCACTCGTCATCTGGAATAATATTTTGTTTAAAAACGCGTAAAATGAACCGAAGGGATGTCTAACATTTGGTTCACGTAAATAAATACTCTCCCCCCTCTCTACCCCCCGAGCTTCTTGGTCTTGAAAATTTCTACGAAAATAGATAGTTTGGAAATATTATAGGGAAAAATGATAGGATAGAGAAAAATCGGGGTGCACACGCAGCATCCCATGGACCTTTTTTTCTCTCACTCTTCTATTTCATTAAATTGTGATTGATCGAAAGGATCAGTGAGTTTTTGAATAAAAAAAAAGGAATCAGGGATTTTATGGATTTATTACAGCCTCTCTCTGTCTCTCGGTCTCGGCTGAGACGCCCTGTATATTTACAAAATCCGGCTTTGAGCGAATAACTGGCATATCTATCACCTCCCTCGACTACATTAGATGCCAACCAATACGATGATGTCTCTTTCTCACTCTATTGAATATCCAATTTCGTTTTGGCGAATATTATTCAACAAAGATATATAAAAGACCCCCACTCATCCTCACCACCTCCTGACATTCGCGTCTTTACGAAAACAAAGAACGAGCAGTTCTATTGGTGAAGGGCGGTTCATTTTCATTTTTTATACCTAATATTTATCCAAATATCCCAATCAATGTTATATAGATAAGGCGCAGTCACTAGGTTTAAATTGCCATCAACCTCCCACCCAGCACAAATATCGACGTAAAATATGAAAATAACGATAAATCATTTTCCATGACAGTCATTAATTAGTTTTTTGATCTTTTATTACTTTTTTAATTAAAATAGCCGATCATTCTATAACATCAATTGCTTTTATAAACCTATATATATATAGTGAATTATTTATTATTAAGGTAGAGGTAGCACCAAAAGATGATAGGCACCTAAGGAAGAAAAAATAAGAAAATAACTAACTAATTTTTTAAATTTTATTCAATTTTCCTTTATTAAGATATCTTAGCTAAAAAAAAATCGACTAAAATTTAAAAAATAAATATTTTATTATTTTTTCTTGGAGTGTTTCATCCTGTACCTACCTGGTCATCTTAAGGTGCCTGTATCTTATATATAGTTTTAAATTAACCTAGAATTATAGTAATCAAGACTATGAGTCTATCAGTTACCTAAACCTTTTGATATTATATTAGTTTTTCTTTGGATGCTGATTTCACTTCAGTTTTCAAATAGTCCCTGGGAAAATAAAAAAGGAAATTGATTTGATAGCTTTTAAAAGTTATCACCCTAATAGTTTAGGTAGATAGAAAAAAACTTTAGAGACAACAACAGTTCAAAAGTCATATGCTTAATTTTTTTTTTTTGCTTTTCGGCCTTTCTAGCCATAAGCCAATTTACGATACTACTTATTATTTTTTTTAAATGTGTCTCTACCACGGGTTCAGATTTTTAGCCGGATGCCTCGAGTTGGATTTGAACCCGGGTCCACTTGGTTAGCAGGCTGGTACGCTAACCCCTAGCCTAACCCGACCCCGGCTTAAAAAATAACAAACTTTTTATTATACAATAATCAGTAACAGTCAAACTAGGATAAAACAAAAAAAACTTATTTAAATTCGATTTGCTCTATTCTAGTTAAACTGCAGGATCTATTTGGCTCTCAGCTAAATCAACTGATCTGATAATGTGTAATGTGCGTAACCACCGAAAGCTAAGGCAACACAATTTTGACTCCAAGTCGAAATTGATCTCCAGTCAAGTATAACCGAAAGTAAACAATTCCTAAGAACTTCAGTATTAGTGATTATTAGGTATTTTTAATCTACATAAAATGTAGATTTGGAGTTGGTAAATGTTTGCATGTTTCATTTTAAAATTGTTCAATTTTAACAAAATACAATATAATCTGCTTAGCTGAATGGAGAGAGGGATTAAATTAATCAATAATTACACAAGTGTCAAATAATATTGCCCCATTTGTAACATGCATAGTCCTGATCTAACAGATAAATAATTTGACCTCAAACTATTTTTTACTTAAAGAGTACAAGGCAGGTTTTAATTACATTTGTTAGCAAGTATTTTTAATAAATATTTATAAATTTTTTTTCTAATTTTCCTTATTCTGTATCTTTTAACATCAAAGAGTTTCTTCAAGATCGACATTTATCGCCTAGACACGCCTTGTTTAGTAGAGAAAAAAATATACTAACATTCTATCTACAGTTATAGTAATTTCACTCTTGCTCTTATATATCACCGAAAATAATAGTGAAATAAACGTATGTGCGCGGATAGTTAATATTTTCTCTTTTCGAAGGGAGTCTGTAAAATATTGGTAGACAAGACAAAAGTGAAAATTTTCTTATTTAATATTAGTTATCACTCCCAATCCCCTGAAATCTCTTCTTTTATTTATTTATTTATTTTATTTTTAAACTAAAATTTTTGTAGTTATTTGCATTACTTTTTGGATAATTTCATCCCTGATAACTTCTAAACTATAATAATAGATAGATGCCAATAAAAGGCAAACTTTTGCCCTTTGAGAAGGATGATAAGGTACCTACATACTACATAGGTTTCAAAAAATAAGTATTTTTAGTAGTTTTTGCGATATAAACATTTTAAATTTACAATGTGTGGGGTTGCATTTAACTTCATATCATTCACTCCATCGAATATTTATTTTATTTTATTTTATTTTATTTTTATTTTCATTTACAAATAATAAATTTCATTTTCTGATGATGCATAATAGATATAAAATAAAAAGGTACGTAGGTATATCCATGTTTTTGATTCGTATCATGAATTTTTTATCCCCCATAGTAGTCCCACCTCCACCCCTCTCTTTCTCTCTCATCTTACAAAAATGAATTCTGTATTTTTTCAATATCACTATTGGGTCGTTTGTATCCTTCTAAGACTAAATATATCCATCTAAATATATATACAGAGAAAGTATAAAAATGTGCGGAATCAATGACGTGTCGTTTATCTGGATGTCTTTAAAGGCCCCGAGATAAATATCCAAGTGTGGAGGGTGAAATTCGCGGTCATAACCTCGAGATATTTATGTCAAATATTTGTTGCCTTCTCCCCAGAGAGAAGGTGGCCCTTTCTCGCTTTTCCGCTTTTATGAGAAAAAAAAGAGTATACAGTGAAAGGGGGATAGAAAGAGAGATAGTATATGTGGGTGTTGGGGGTGCAAGCGTCTCGCGTAGTCCGATTTTATGGGAAAAGGAAATATCGGGTTCAGTATAAAAACATATTCTATTTAAAATAGGGTAGGAAAGGCAACAAATAAATATTAGGGGTGGTTTTATTTAGAAATTCACGTTTGCGGGTGATAAAATGTCCTTAAGGTTCGGTTTCGAACAGAGATATACATAAACATATACATATATATCCTCTGATTTTCTCTCTTCTTCTTTTTCTATAGTGGTTTCAAAAGCTATGTCAACAATAATTCCTATTTATTGTATTCGGCATCATCATTTATTAAAAAAATATTTTTTTAGTGATATTTAAACAGGAATAAGTTGCACCAAAAGTCTTTAGTCCGGAGTGGACCCTGGTATTGTGAAAAGAAGAAATTTCAGAAATTGGGTGGGAGTTGAAGGTATCTGCTGATCTTCAAAGACTGAATCTTAGGTTTTAAGTTTTCTGGCTTAGGTTTCTTGTTATTGGAATAAGCCTTTGATTTGTAGTTGAGAAATAAAGATTCCTAATTCCTATAGTTGTTCACTTTTAATTTTTACCAATCCAATCTATTCAAATGCAAGCAACATTAGAGGAATTGGGACGGTTATAATAAGTTAATAGTAGACAGTGTCTTGACCACACATTAAAGAAATAACCTCACTACTTAATTAATTATATGTATTGACCACACGTGAAAATAACCTCGCTACTTATTAATTATATATACTACTTATTCTTTTTCATCTGTATATTTATTTATTTGTTATCAAAATACCATGCAAATAAATATATGCGATATAGCATTGAACATGTTACCTACCTAAATACTGCTTCAATTTCATTATATGAATCGGATGGTTTCAACATACCAAGGAAGTGGGAGTTGTATGAATATTAATTGAATTCATTATATTTACGTTTTGCCTTCCATTTCTGAAATTACATTCAAATGTAATATTTTGAATTGAATCGAAGAAGATTCAGTAGATCAGAAGATCAATAGATTCAAATTATAAAAATGAAACTCATTTATTTCGACATTTGTATATTTTCGACATTTCTTAATCTTGTTCAGGTCTACGTGGTAGAAGGAAGGGTTTGGAATAAGGTATTGCCATTTGATATCTTATTAATAAAGACATAACCCTAACATAAATAAATACAAATCTTTTATAGAACACAAACTAGAAACGTTTATTAAAAATCCAGACGTTTTAAGAGAATTCACCCTTTATCAATGGAATTTTAAAAAATTTACAAAATTGTTGTTTTATAAAGGAAAGATAAAGACATATTCAATAAGAAACTAATTAGAGTGATTGATTGCCTACCTTAATTAAAATCTCACCAAATGTGAACGCGTGCTGCACTGGCAAAGATTCGCACATAACTAAATCGAAATATAGAGGAAATCAAGCCCGATGAGGTTTATCGGAATTCTATGAAAATATTTTTTGATATGAAAGAAAATTGAAAGAAATTATCGAAAAGTGTGCTCGCTTTAAGAATTTCCTTTTCTTTAGAAACTATTTTTTTTTTTCAAATTATTATCTCACAGAGATAATTAATAAAAGATTAAATACATTCAGGAAAATATAATATTCAACGACACACACGCTGGTGTTAATGATTTTTTGAAAATATCTAGGTATACCTAGGTACCTATACGAATATGTACTATATGTTTACATACTTATACCTATATTTTGTTTTTAATTTTTAATTAAAGTTTAAAAAAGAAATTAGAAGAAGTACATATCCAAAGAACAAAAACGCCCCCCTTACCTACACCTGAAATTTTGAAAATATAAAATTATTTTGATTTTTTTTAATTTTTAATCAATTTATATAATATATTTAGAACAAGGCCAATGTGAATCTTAGTAGATATATTTTTTTACATGTCAGAAGGGTCAGTTCCCCACAAGAGTCGAAACAGTGTGCCAAACTTATTATTATTATTATTATTAATAAATATTTGAATAAATATAATAGGATAAGACATTAATTTAATAATTCACATAATATTAGTTTTTTTGGCCCTCATACTAAGATTAGTGAGGAAAGCAAGCGGACCTCTGACCCCCCTGTCAGTTAGGACTACAGCCTTTTACAGGGTCTCCCGAGAAAGAAGATCAATCATTATTTCGGAAGGACATTGAATCGATCATTTTAAACAAAAAAGTTTTTTGATTAAAGGCGCTGATGGCTGGAATAATTTCTTTTTTGTTGTTGGTGAGGTATGTAGAGAGAAAAGTTTTTATCTCGAATGATTTTCGTAATATTTAAAGGTAGATTGATTTGTTTTGGTAAATTTCTCGTCAATTATAAAACGGTTACTATCAATTTAAATTTGTAGTTTATTAAACCCATCATAAAAAAGTCTTTATAACAGTACATACGAATGTTTTTCTCATAGAAGCAACCATAATAGAAATAATATAATGCGAATTATAAAATAATAGTACTTATAGGTACCTACTATGTCTAAAAGCTACCTATAACATCACCACTTATACTTCTTTAAGTTGAATTTAGAAAATAGACTAAAATTGCGATTAATTTATCAAAGCACCTAATCTTGGATCTCTTGGACGTTTTTATGATGAGAGAGAGAACAAAAACATATATTCTCACGAAAAAAATATGTCTATTAATACAGTCCTGTATCTATATTGCAGAGTAGATAGGTAGGTACTTTTACTTGATTTGTGGGATCTTTGACCAACAGTCTCAATTTTTTATTCCTCAATTAAACTTGTGATTTTCTATTTCTTATTTTTATAGAATATTTTCATTTAGTTTCCTATTTTTATATACCTACCTATATAATTAAATGATTATTTATATCGATTTGCATATTCTAAGATGAATAAATTTACTTTTAGGTTGAGTACGAGAATAGTTAATTGACTTTAGCAGATTGTTTTGGCAAAGTTTCGATTATCTCGAAATAATTATTAAATGATTTATCATGTTCATCTAACCATGTAGGTTTAAGTTTCTTTATTCACATTTGGAGCGTATTATAAAACCTTAAATTAAACAATCATAGATAAGAATAAATTATTTGATCTATTTCGTAACTTTTTAATTACCTACCTAAATATTTTAGTAAAAAATGGTCAAAAGCTTGGATAAGAAACAAGTCTGAAATATATAGCACCAATTCAAAAATACTTAAATGCTCAATAAAAATAATAAATCATTAATATTTTTTTGTTCAGGGAGGATGATGTAGGTTCGAGATGAAACATAGGTAGGTATATTTAGTAAAATTAAATTTTTTTTTTAATTTTAATTACAAGATAGTTTTCACAAAAAACTAAATATTGCTTATGAGCAAGATTTTTTTTTGTGAAACCCCGTGAAACTTGTAATTTGTATAAAAAAAATTTTTATTTATTAAATTTGTGAATGTTTTTATTTAATTATTTATTGTGTAATATAAATTTATTTGAATAAAAAAAAAACGAGAGAATATCAAAAGAAAAATTAATTAGTGATGAGCAGGGTTATCGGTTGTTAGTGAAAAATAAATTAGGGAGAATGTATATTTGTTATAGAGGTGATAAGATTATACATTCAAACATTTATTTGGAAAATGGCGGATGCTGGCGCTTGCTTTCGATGGTGGTGAAAACAGAATTCCCGAGCAAGTCCGCGTATGATCGTTCGAAACGTCATCTCTGGATGGTTTTCCTTATGCGTGGCTTGTCTGGCTGGTGGTGGTCATCACCGTCATAGATGGACCAATCACAGACAAGGAAGGCGTGGCCTCAAGAGATTCATAAGCGACTTCTACTCCTCTCAGGCTACCCCCCTCAACAAGTTATGAATATGAATCGATGGAGCGGAGGGGAAGGGAGCAACGAGGGCGGAGCCCAAGGCACGCAGCTCTCCCCTCCACTCACTCGCTATTTATTCTCCATTCTTCTTGACTTGGGACAAACAAGTCAACAAAAAAATGGACCAAAAGGCAATTAAATAGCAATAATTGCACTTGTACTGAATTAATCCCGGGGACAATTGATGGGTGCAATGAAATTGGCCTCCAACAAAAGAATTAATGAAAGACTTTTGATGAGAAGGGGTGAACACATCAACCAAACTACAGACCAAAATCAAAATAGTCAACTAGCTATACGATTATTTTTCTAAGCTATTTGCATATGTGAAGTTACATTTTGATAATTATTATAATTCTAACTTTCTTAGTACCTTTTTACCTGAGTTAACGCCATTAACTTTAGAGTTAATTAGTGAATTGTTCCTATGGTCTAACTTTTTACTAGTCTCGCAAATCACATACTTGTACCTAAATATTGTTTGTTCTTTCAAAAAATTCTCAAAATCCGTATAATTCACGGGCTAGATTAAAAAATTTTCACATCATAATTTGGATGTTTTTCGATATTGTTAGGTGTAAAAGATGAATGAGATTTATTTGTTGGTTAAATTTTAAAATATAATTGTTCTAGAACTCTTTGGACAATGTGAAATGAATTCTCAGAACCAAATGAGAATTGTTAGATATACTTACCATATAGTAGATATATGTATAAAAATATGTAGTTACGGCAGTGATGAGCAAAGCAAGACCAAGAATGAGGTAGTCTTGGTCTTGCTTTTTTGCAAGACCAAGACCAATTCTGCTTATCACTAATGTATAGTCA
This sequence comes from Forficula auricularia, assembly GCA_024734495.1. Classification (NCBI taxonomy): domain Eukaryota; kingdom Metazoa; phylum Arthropoda; class Insecta; order Dermaptera; family Forficulidae; genus Forficula; species Forficula auricularia. The sequence goes on along the minus strand of JALMQS010000082.1, from coordinate 2,742,912 downwards.
GTTAACTATCTCTGAAGTTATATCGACACTTTTGCAAAGAATCATATGAAAAACTCTTTTCATTGATTTTGGTGTGGTTTTAGGTTAGAATTAAATAGAAGGGAAAATAAAATTGAATATACAATTTTTTATTAAATATCAATAACTTTAAATGAGACGACGGGGTAATTTTTGAGAAGTGGTAATTATTGTGAAAAAAAAATCATACTTTTGAGTGGCTTGCTACTAGGAATTCCAGATTAGACCTTATAATGTTAAGCCTATAAGATTCGATAAAATCGAAGCAGTTATGAAAGTCAAATGAGTTACTAAAGTTACCAAGAATTAACCAGGATCGGATGTTTTCAACATGCCCATGCCATTGTCCATTAAATTCCATAATCGATTTATATTATATTTTCCTCTTCGTATATAAATTCTACTTAAAAATCTATATGTTATTAAATTTTAATATCTGTAATGATTTCTGGTGTTCATCTTTCCATGGAGACACCCTAACTATTAATTATGGGATTGCTCTAGGACTATATATGGCGGTGAATTTAATAGTACATGGCCGGTTGTCATCAGGGGTGCATAATTATCGCAACTATTACCATACAATCATTATACAATAGTCTTTAAAAATCCGGAGACAATGCCTTGATGTTTACACGGTCAAATGGCGGTAATCAGCCTAATGAATCACTCTCCTCTCCCCGGGCTATTGTGTATTTTATTTTTTCTTGGAAATAAAATAACTCACTGGCAGCTTGATTGCTGCTGCTGCTGTTGTCTTGACAAACATCGCGGACCCTTTAAATCTTTCACAGGGGTATATCTTTTTGGAATTGATCCTCTTGTGCAGGTAGTTATTCTTTTTTTACCATTTTATTTTGCATAAAATGGAAATGACCGGCTGAATAAAAAAAAACTTTCAAACGATATTATTTTAATATAAAAATATTCAAATAAGGTCTCAGTTCCACTCTGGTTGGTTCCATGTGACGTGAATAAATTCACTTGAAAAAAGTTATTTTAATATTTTAGTGCCGTTTATTTTGACACAAACTAACTCATGAAAAACTTTAAAAATGTTCAAATTCCTATCTTTTTCTCTTTTCAAAGCAGCGCAATTTTGCTCGATCCTTAATATAGTAATAGATATTTCAAAACAAAGTTTAAATCGGAAAAAGAGATTTAATCAACGATATCTCTAAGGATTGAGTAGAAGTGAGTAGTTCCGTCATTCCAGTTTTCGGACTGAATACATTAAGATGACAAGGTACTTTGTGTGAGTACACACATGTCTGATTCTAGTAGTAAATCCGTTTGTTTGAAATCACCGTTTTTACAGTACCTACCTACATCAATCTTTCTAATCATATTATAATGACCTTTTCTAATAATATATTATTATTCTTTTCTACATTAAATATTACCTACTGTGATAGTTTGGAATATTAACGTAAAGTATAGATATATTGGAGGTCTTCAAATAAATTTAATACAAGAGATTTAATTTTGTTTAAAAAAATCCATAATAGCACCCCTCTCATTTTTTGGCACGAAGGAAACATTTTCCGATAAACTTGGTGCTTTTTCACCTATAACACATCAAGTAAAAATTTTTAATCTTTCGTCCCAAAGAAAAACTTTAACGGCAAATTTCAATTTTTGGACCGTTTCGGGACAAAACATGATCACAAAACTTTGGCAGCAAGTATGGTAACTTATTTCAAAGCGATTTGAGCATTTAAGAAGCTGGCGATTTTGTTAGAACGATTAGGATAACTGAGATGTTTGTGAGAAAAACTATAACTGGTGATTAGGCCTTCAATAGGGGGTGGTGATTGGTGAATATGGCCGTTTCAAAAACAAGGTCCTAATTGTTTATTTTAAATCAAAGTACTTTTCTCGGAATCTACAGTAGTAGGTAGTTTCACGCTTTAACATTCCACGTAGTTGTGTATTGGAGGCGCCTCCAGTAGACTCCAGCTTTATACATATAGGGACCCTCCAGATAAAAGAATATATAAAAGAAATTTATTATTATTTCAAGTATTATGTTGCCAAGAGTACAAATCAAAGAGATATAAATTATTAATAAATAAAATACAAAAGGGAGAATAAAACAAGCATTAAACATATTATATACTTTTCTGTCTCCATAAATTATACTTGAATTTCAAATGAATATATTTATATGATGTATATTATAGAGAAATAAATCTAATTGAGATATTTGATTGTTTTATTTATTATTTATATATATATATTTATATATATTTTTTTATTTCCTAACATTAAAAATTAAATTAACTTTTAATGTTTGTTTTTTGAACGTATTTTATGCGTTCCAGATAAGTCTCGCCTCGCTTATCATTTATATGAGGTGGTCCATTAAAAGCGAGAGTCAAAATGGGGGGAGAGGGGCAAACAAACTGACAGACATACGAACGCTGAAATTTGAATAATTCTTAGTAAGTACAACAAGAACAAAAATAATCAATGAGCTACACTTTTATCTCATCTTTTAAATTCATGAATCAGCAGAGAGATAAAGGGGACGAATGTTTTTTTTTAATTAATGTAATTCGTTTAATTTTTTGTTTTTATCCTTTGATAAAAACATCATCATCAATTTGATTAGGAATTTGTACCTAAAGTCGTAAATAATAATTTTGTTTTTTTCAAAAAGGAAGTCTATTAAAAGTGATAATACGATAAGACAATTTAGTAGAACTGGATGAACTTCATTAGATATCTTTTAAAAAATCATAAAAAAAAAATTATGAATATATCAATCACAATAAATTTCACCTTTTTTAATAAATCCTGCTTTTAGATGTTTCTAAATGCGCTGAAGAAAAATAGTCCATGCGAATATAAATATCTTCGCAGCTAATTTTGAATTAGAGCATTCATAAAAACATTTAAAATAAACTTTATACGAAATTAATTTCGAGAGAATAACGAACAAACTGTTTTCAATTAAAATAACTTCAAAAATGTTGAAGTCAATAAGTTTATCATGACGTTTCTAATTGTGCGGAGGAAAAAATAGTGCGCATGAAAAACTACAATTTTATATCTATACAGTAAGACTTAAATAATACAAATTATAAGAAGTTAAAAATATATATTGTGACACCTTTTTATTTTTATATATCAGTATATTAGGTATATTTTTTTTAATTATTTAAGCAATATTTTTAGATCATTTCAAGTTAGTGCTGAATTCTGAATCTTCAAATTATTTTAAATATATTCATGAGTACAAAATATAGTTTTTTTTTTTTTTTTTAATTTTTATGATGTTCACAATACGAAATGAAATTTTTAAATAAAATATAAAAAATAAACACCTAACACTTATTAATTTAAAAAAAATGATCTATCTAAGATTCGAAAGCCAGACTTCTTTAGAGGTTTCTAAAAATTTACAAATAAATAAATAAATAATTTCAATTACTCAAAATAACTCATCTCATCATATATAATAGATTGGGTTGAAATGTATACTATCTACCTACTTATAATTACTAACCAAAAAGGTAAATTTAAAAAATTCATATGGCAATTATTTTGAGAAATTGCAAAAAACTAAAAACATCTGAAATAAAATAATTGCTTTCTGCATGTCAATTTGAATTAAACCCTTATTTCAACATACCGAATAATATACAGTTTAAGTTTCGAATTTGATTATTCTGAGATTTTTCTTGAAATATCTTTTCAAAAGAAACAGACAGACCAGGAGTAATTTCTTAAAACGATCTTTCTGGATTTAAATGAATATTACTGATGAAAACTAAATTCGAATTCAAATTTTTATCTTACAAATACCGAGGTATAAGGGCGAGAGAAGTAAATATAAATTCTATGTAAGTTATTTTATTTATTGATTTGCTATTTCTTTCTAACCTTATCAATTGATGATGAATAAATAAATTAAAGCGTCTGTTATATAATGAGATCGAATGCGTCTGGCATGATTCAGCCGGTGGATTCACTTTCGTTGTTGCATCCAGCACTCATTCTTGAATGCCTCCCAAAAGTGTCCGACTGACTTTTTATTTAGGGCCTTTTTCTTTGTCCAACTAATTCCTTATGTTAATATATGGAGAATGTGGCTACTGGAAAAGGTCACCAGAGACAATTACAGCCTCTCTAATTACTTGTCAAAAGACTGGCAATGCATTTGCAATTCTTCATCCGCCGCCCTTTATATGGAGGAGAGGAGATACTGAGCTCCTCCTCTTCGGGTAATTGGAGGTCGAGACGGCCATCTACGGGACAAACGACACCAAAAAAAAATTACCAATCCAACGCAAAACAACCGAACAGGGAGGTTCACTTTCATTAGAACAGGAAAAATTCAATCCAGAGGGGAGAGGGAGGTCGATCAGCCTCACACAATCCCCCGGATCATCAAAGAAAACAGACAAACAACTAGACAAACATCCTTCATCAGATTCACCTATGCAACTCAATACTTCATATAATAGAGCAAGCTGCTTTTTCAAAACATTTTACAAAACCGATGAGTTTTTAGAAAATTATTTTAATTCTTTTAATCTATTATGTGAAATTAATAAAAATAAATAATACTCCCTCCGTCCCAAATTACTTGCAACATTTGGTTCGAGAATTGAGTTCCAATTTAAATGCTGCATTTCAATATTTTTTTATTTTTTACTTCTTTTAATGATTGATACCATATCAACCTAAAATCTCTAAAAATATTAAAACGAAATTATAAAATCATCAGTACCTACCAATAATAAGTAGAAAATGTAGCAACTAATTTGGGACGGAGGGAGTAACACCTAACACCAACGTGACCAGAAATGACATACCTATTAGATCCAAAATTGGGAAAAAATCTGGCAAATTCTCTGCATATAATTAAGTAATGGAGAGGGATTCAGCCAATGGGTAGCCTCTGCTGAATAAAAAACTCCCAATTATGGAAAACGTTTCGGCTTTAATTAAATAATGCCATCATCAGTTCCTAAGAGCTGAAAAAAGCATATTTTGCCAGCTATTTGTGCTAGAAAGCTGAAATTCACACTAAGATATAGCTTATTAATTTAAACCATTGTGGCAAATTTCAGCTCATTAACTACAACTGTATAATGTACGAGTACCTATATACACTCATATTACTCGAATAAAACGATTCGATATTTTTAATCTGAAAGTTCTGAAATCCAAAAATTTTATCAATTCTTCATTTTAGAATAATAAACATTTTACCACCCGAAAGAGCTTTTTATAAGCTTTCAATCTTGTCTTATAGTGGAAATTATACATACAAACGAAAATAAAAAAATAAAGAGTATTGAAAAAAAATATTAAAGAAATACTAGGATCTGAAAGAGTTCGAACCCGGGACCTTCGAGTATTCTGTGTAATCCTCTAAAGAACCATTGAGCTATTGGTGTGTTTGATTGATAGGTGTTTGAGCGTTTGAAGAAAAATAATGTTTGAAAATGATTATTCTTCTCGTTCGGACATTATTAAAACGTTTGAAAGCTTATTCAAGACTCGGAAAGTATCTTCTCCTTGAAAATTTCGGCTTTTTTGTTTTCGAACGATTTGAGCTAGAAAACTGAAAATTGGCAATAAGAGGCAACTTATTTAATACCAATATGTAAGCCCAAATTAAGCTTCTTAGCTAAAAAAACTGTGCTTCTCAAATAAGGATTCCAAATTTTACTGACTTTCTACATTTTTCATCCGTAAGCTCTAAAGGCCAAACTCGAATCGGTTTTTTTGTTTTGGAATTACCTACAAACATTTTGGCATTAGAACAAATTTTTTATGAGTTCGTTCTTGTGTTATAGTGAGTATCTAGGAACCAGACAAACGGTTAGAAAAAATAATGTTTCCAAATGAAAATTCATCTCATTTCAGATATTTCTAAACACGAATAAACCAAAAAAAGATTGAAAAATTGAATTAATTCATTTTTCTGGAATCATATTCTCGCTGAACGTACTTCAACCTAAACCAAAAGATTTTGAAAGTTAATAATAAGGATGTAGCACCGTAAATAGATAATAGATTCTTTCCTCGCGAGATTTGGGTGGTCAAACTCATAATCGAATCATAAAAACTAATCTAATTAGAATTGTTCATTAATTCACCACATAATAGGATTGAAACGGTTTATTACTCTTATCAAATTTATTCACTTGAAGATAAAAAAAAATAGAAGTAGATTAACTAGACTGGTTTGTTTTACCGAGAGTATTTGTTATACTTGATGAGGAGTAAAGAAACGTCGTCTTTTAATTCAATTAAAACAAAATTATTTGAAAATGAAAAAAAAAAAAATTTCATTGTGAATCAATTATTTTAATAAATTAAAAAAATTATTTTTGAAACTAATAAATAATCTTTTTTGAAAATTTCTCTCAGAATTTGAATTCATTGATTTGCTTATGCTGTTGCTTAAAAATAAAATTGTGAATTCCTTATTTAAAAATTATATAGTAGGGTGGAACGATCAATTTTTTATTCCGGCCAAAATAATGGTTCAAAAAAGTTGAAACTCTCTAGACTTTATCCTTATAATAGTAGCTATCCTTCAGAATTTTTACAGATTTTTAGCTATTACAATTTTGGAGTTACGTCTAGATAAAATACTGATATATCTTAGTATTAATAAGTTATAGACTCCAAAATTATAATAGCTAAAAATCTGTAAAAATTCTGATGGATAGCTACTTTTATAAGGATAAAGTCTACAGAGTTTCAAATTTTTTGAACCATTTTACTTTGCCCGGAATAAAAAATTGATCGTTCAATGCCAAAAATCCCATGTTATTTAGATAGGAAACTTAATCGCTGTGTAGCACTAGGTTAAAATTTAGATAGAGACTTAAAACTTGGGGGAAAGGTATTTATTTTTATTTATTTCTAACCTTATGAGCCCCTGTCAGCGTAAATATTCGAAAATATCCAAAATAAAGGGCACCCTAATAATATAGGTATACTCCCCCAAAATTGAATTGCGAATAGTTTGATTGGAATGTTTCCTAATAAAAGCTGCTAAATGATAATGATGCTTTATGTTTTCAATTTTTTTCTTTTATAAAAAAGATTCACTAAGCATAATCGCATTCCTTGTTTGATAATTATTATCATTATGGAAATCCTAACTCTCCGCTTATAAGGCATCCTTTATATTCCATTTAAGTAGATTTTATTTTTCATTTCGATTCCGTTTTAATCAAGATGTCTTCCCCCTGCCATAATTAGAATTTTAAATATTTCTCTTTTGTTTTGTCTGTTTTTTTTATTTATTTGTATTTTGTTAATCAACAATTTTCCCCATTTTTAATGATAGATTCAATTATAAGAGAAGAAATTAACAAAGCGAGTTAATTAATCATTAAGAAGAGGAAGGATGAATGGATAGATATAGAGGATAATAAAATAGAATCGTTATTATCTTCACGATAAAAATTTTAAATTGCGATCTCAACTCTTTTGCGAATAGAGAATAATTCATTATTAAAGTGATTAATAAATTATATTCAATATTAATATAAATAAGAAAATGTGAGAGAGAAAAAACTCGTTATACGTTTTGCAAATTTTAATGAATTGGCAATTCCTAGAAGTATTATACAAGATATTTTGACATCTGTTTATCCTATTCGAGCCCGGACGGTTGATTAATTTCGCCCTCTACTCCCTCCCCCAAAATTCAATTTTATCAAGAATACCTAATTTTGAGAAATTCTTAAAGAATAAGTATAGTTACATAAAATAAGACGAATATTATATAAAATATAGAGGATAAATATTAAGGGTAGTTTACCTTTGGTTGACTACCGGGGGTCGTCGATGTTCCCTCGAGGGCTTCTTGACACCAAATGAAGCGAGAAATAACATTTGAAAGAAACCCGTTACTCGATAAGATAACTAGCAGAGTGCTTCGTTGCTCTCTGAAAAAAAAAGTAATTTTTAGAATAAATAAATATTTTTATTACCTATTACGAAGAAATTTAAATCCTAGAATCAAAGATTCAAATCAAAGGGAGATTAAGAGATCGCCCCCTTACTAGTGGAACCTAAGTGCCAAAATTGCTTTCAGGGCAGTTTGCTCAAGTTTAATTATAATATTATCGTGGACAAAATAAATCTTTTGGATTTTGAATTGGATAAATAGCAGAATAGAAATGAATTGAATTTGTTATGCCTTTGTTAGAAATGCTGCATACTCTTAAGGGGAATCGTCATGAGAGTGATTCTCGTTCTTGAGAATATTCTCTCTATACTAAAGACGTTTGAACAGTTAATTCTGAAGTCGTTATTAAATTAAAATGAAGGATATATTCATTTTGAGTTTTGATAGATAAAGTAATTTACTTATATCATTTTAGTACAATAATATTTTTTATTTACAATTCTATTATGATTATACTAATTTCACAACTAGTAAATTGAATTCAAGCTCAAAAATCTCACTGAAAATGTTAATAAAAAAGTTTGAGGCATTCTTTTTTTGTTTTTCTTTAATAGGTTTTTAAAAAAATAAATATTTAATTTATAATACATAGACTACTACAGAAACAGTTTTGTAATAATTTGTGATTTAAAGTCACACAGTAATAATAATAGTTCAGAGATGTGGAAAAAATTTTTTTTTTTCTAAGTTATTGAAGAAGTGAAAGATAAAAATATATATATATATATATATTGTGTAATACTGGTTTCCCTCTTTATTTTAATGATAACGATTTTTAATTTATTAAAACGATTCATCTATATTTTTAAAACAAATACAGTAGAGTCTCACTATTAAAAACTAGGGGGTGCCGGTATATTGGAATGTTCGGATTACTGAATTGTACGTGCTATTGTGATAAGTTTTGAGGTTAGATTGATTGATAACGGAGCCCAAACGAGGAGCGTACCGTAGGGAGTCGCGGGCGGAGGGTGCCGGATTATTGGACGTGCCGGTCTATTGAAGTGCCGGATTAGTGAGACTCTACTGTACATACTTATTCTGAGTCAAAATAAAACGTTCAACTTTTATAGATTCTTGTTAAGAGGGAAATGGGGGTCTAATCAATTATCTGTTGAGTGATCCGCGACATCCAGAAGGAAATCACCCAAGTCCTAATTCCACAAAGTATTTGTCATAATACCATTTGTTCTGCCGGTTGCGTCGTGTTCCCACCATCACGCAAGTCGGTCGAATTTAGAACATTTAGAACACTTGTCTTTTTTCCTCGCAACTATAAATGTATATTTAACTTTTTTTTACAAAGCTAAAAGATATCGTTGACTGTTAATGGATGCAAACGTTTCTGGCTAGGAATAACATTTGATTTCTAGATTGGTTGCCGACCCTTACAAAGTGAACCATTAAAATCGAGCACGTTTGTTTTGAAAGCGGATAAAAATGGACGCGCAAACGTTTCCAATAAATGAATGATTCTGTTTGCTTGTCCGTTTTCTGTGTGTGCCTATTCACTTCATAAAAATTCCCTCGCTGCCATTTGGCATTAGCATTTCCAAGTTTATTAAATGACTTCAATCAACACTTGAACAATAAATACAATTTGCTTTCGAGTACATTAAAACTTTCATTTATATTCAATGATAAGTTAATTTTAAACAGATTCTTTTTTTTTTTACTCTCGCTCTCTTCCCATCCAACCAATCCAATAGAAAAAACAAAACAACGATCAGGGAGGAATTCGATTGAAAAATCAATTTCCCTTAATATTTACATTTTATTGATGAATCTGTAGAAGTTGGATGTTTATCAAACATTACGAATTCTTTTTTCAGCAAACTATACTGAAAAAAAAATTTAAAAAAATAATAGTGTTTTAGCTTGTTAAGGAAAAAATGTCACATTGAACACCCCTCTCAAATTTTCGCGCAGAAAGAGAATATAATAAAACAAACAATAATCTTTTGAGTTTCATTTAAACACAAAAATAATGTAGGTACACATTGTGTTCCCCATTTTTATTCAAGATAAACTTAGGGAGAATCTCATCACAAATACCTAATTTAGCAAAGTGATTTATTTAGAGCTCTTTATTAGATGCTTAGAATGTAAGATAATCTATTTATTTTGTATTTAATTAGACTCGTAGTATTCATTTAATAATATATGCGATTGATACTCTAATGACTTTTACTAATATATTTTGTATTCTTGTGTTTTTCAGAAGAGAGCTGCCCAGGATCGTGTTCTGATGACGAGGGTGGCCTCTCTCCATGCACACACTGCCAAATGGAGTTTACTTCGCTTGCGGAACTTCTCGAGCACCGGGCGGAATGCCCGCGAGTTGGACCCGCTTCAGAGAATGAAGATGAAGGAAGTAAAAGTCTTCGACAACGTCAAGACGCAGAAAATAACAATAGTGACGAGATGGAATCACCCCCGCCTGGTGGCATAGTACCCAATACGGCATCCGCCGCTGCACCGGGTTTCGGGGTCGTTCCCGTTCCTGTTCCTGGCCACGTCACACTTGAGGCTTTGCAAAATACCAAAGTTGCCGTGGCGCAATTCGCGGCTGTCACAATGGCAAACAACGCTGATAACCCCTCAGCATTGCAAGAACTTGCGGTGCTTCAATCTACTCTGTTTACCTTGCAACATCAGCAAGTGATGCAATTGTCGTTAATTCAACAACTACAGCAACAACTGCAGATTAATCGATCAAAAGATCCTTCTCTCTCACCACCGCCGCCGCCGCTGGCGCTGCCACTGGCACTGCCTCCTACACAACCGTCAGCATTAGTAGTAGCGCCGCCCCCACCGCCACCTCCGCCACCACCACCCCCTCCCCCACCGCCTCCACGTCCCAAAACACCATCACCAGCACCCAAGCCAGTATCACCTCCACCAAGTGCGCAAAGTCTCCCTGCCACTGCAACCCCTACTACGAAAACCCCTCTTCCTCCACCACCCCCGCCTCCTCCGATACAATCAGTGCCCACATCTTCTCCTGGGCCACTCGCCATGTGCTCCATTTCGTCCAGTCTGGCCTCGTCCATCATCACCAACACGGAGCCACCTCCACTTCATGAACCTAATACTCTGGAAATGCTTCAACGGCGAGCTCAAGAAGTGCTCGATTCAGCTAGTCAAGGGCTTCTTGCTGGATCTCTTGCTGATGAACTGGCATTTCGTAAAAATGGAGGAAAGCCAGGTCTCTCACCTTACGATGGGAAAAGCGGTGGAGGCCGCAACGAGCCTTTTTTTAAGCATCGCTGTCGTTACTGTGGCAAGGTGTTTGGCAGCGATTCAGCCCTACAAATACATATCAGGTCGCATACAGGTGAGCGCCCGTTTAAGTGCAATGTGTGTGGAAGCCGCTTCACAACAAAAGGAAACCTCAAAGTTCATTTCCAAAGACACACGGCCAAATTTCCTCACATAAAAATGAATCCAAACCCTGTGCCAGAACATTTAGATAAATATCATCCTCCTCTTTTAGCTCAATTGGGTTCTCCAGGTATGCCTCCACCACCCAACCATGGACCATCACCAACTCCTCCACATCCAACTCCACCACCTCCAAGTGGTCATAATCTATTTCATCCCTCTCCATTTGCTGCTCTATACAGACCTCCACCTATCCAAGAACTTGGATTGCCTCCTCCACCTCCACCACAACATATAATTCCTATCCAGCCTCCGCCAACAGCGTTACAACGTCCTCTAGATGCTGGAAGCCCTGGTGTTAAACAATCACTTACACCTTCTTCAACAAATTCATTTATAGACCAGCAGGATGCACCTGAAAACTTGTCAAAAACCTCTCAAGAGCAAACATTATTGTCTGAATCTCCACAAATGGAAACTGATGAGCTGCAACAAGAACAAACACAACCTGAAGTAAAAAGAGAGCCATCTGAAGAACGATATAGTCCGAAAATTGAGCCTCAGGATGTCATTCATGACTCCCCTGAAGAAATGGATCAAGATGAGTTGGAAAGATATCCCTCGCCATACGATGGAAGTTTAAGCAGTAAATATTCCGCAGAAGATCTTCTCATGGGCGATGAAGCTGAGGATTCTTTACAAGATCAACCAGAAAATCTTTCGAGTAAGGCTAGTAGTGGTTGTGGTGGAAGCATGCCTCGAATGACTTTACCCGGTTTACCTTCATTTCCGGGACCAGTATCTCCGCCTTCTAGTGCCTCTTCCGGCCAAGGAGATATTGATCCTTCAAAAGACCCAGCAATATATACATCACTTTTACCACGACCTGGGTCCAATGACAATTCTTGGGAAAGTTTGATTGAAGTTGCTAAACCAAGTGAAACATCTAAGCTACAGCAGTTGGTGGATAATATAGAACATAAATTAACCGATCCTAATCAGTGTGTAATTTGTCATCGAGTATTATCATGTAAAAGTGCACTGCAAATGCATTATAGGACTCATACCGGTGAAAGGCCGTTTAAATGTAAAATTTGTGGTCGTGCATTTACTACCAAAGGCAATTTGAAAACACATATGGGTGTACATAGGGCTAAACCTCCTGTTCGTGTTCTTCATCAGTGTCCCGTTTGCCATAAAAAATTCACAAATGCTCTCGTATTACAGCAACATATTCGCTTACATACAGGAGAGCCAACTGACTTAACTCCAGAACAAATCCAGGCGGCAGAAATTAAGGATTTCCCTCAATCTCCTCTCGGGACTCCTTCTTCATTTCCTATAGGCACGGGGTTAGGTCCTTTTATCGGCCCATTTCCTGGAATGTCTCCTCTTCCTCCGCCCGGGCTCCATCTTGGCCTACGTGTTTCCGATCTCGATGATCGACGTGGTGATGAAACTCTAGAGGCTCAAGATTTTTCGAAATCATCTGATTTTATGGACGATGAAATGTCTAATGATAGTAGCGTAGGGGGCGGCGGTGAAGGCGAGTGTCTTCCTCCATCATCCATAGTAATGCCATCATTTTCAACATCATTAGCTGCGTTAGAAAACCAAGTACGAACTATTACCACTATGGCTTCCGAAATGAATCGTTCCTCAGACACGTTAAGTGTTCGTTTATCCCCTCCTATGATGAAAGTGTCTTCGATACAACAAAATGGCGATGATGAGTTATCAGTAAGATCACCGTCACAGCCCCGATCAGCAAGTCCCGCAGCCTCCGAATCCAATTCACTAGGTGCTCTTGACCTGACGCCTCGTCCGGCTCTCTTGCCACCGCCCCCAGCCCCCCTCTCGTCCAGCACCCCCATCATCCCAGCTTCGGTGGCCATCACGACTCCTGCAGTCACGCCAACATCAGGTGTCTTCACTGGGCTTGGGCTGCTACCTCTGACGACATCGGTGCTCTCCGCGACGCCAACGTACAGTCCGATCGGCATGGCCATGGGACCGGCAGGTAACAGGCCGCTAAAAAAATACGCTTAATGCAAAGGGATTAAGATCTCTTCTCGCTCACCACATCACTCGAACGCCCTTATGAAATTAGACTTATCAAAACATATTATTTAAAAGTATTTTCAAAATTTTAGTAGAAGTATTTTGATCCCTCTGCAATGGGCGTCGAGATGATACCTCCAAAATCGAGCCCTGGGCCTCCCTGATAACCATATTAACCTTTAACCAACCCCTCTATCTAACTCTAATTTTCAATTCCCTAATAAATCGAAATACACCAGAGCGCGAGCAATGAAGACCAAATGGCACTTAAAACTGATCAAGAGTGAATAAAATGCTTCTGGGATTGAACAGCATTTCAACTATGCACCCTAACAGCGATAAGGTCTTTAAATGTTGGCTACTTCAACCCCATCGGGGGATTCCACGGGTTTTTAAAAGATGTCAACTAACGCTAAACGGCGGTCCTTTTTCTCTCTCTTCTCTCTATCTCTATTATATACTGTCTTTCTTTTCTCTTCTTTCACTGCTGATTATCCTAAATAAGATCTGGCCCTTGTAATTAAAACAAAATTCAGTAAAGCTAAAAATATAATCATTTAATATTTATTTCAACATCAAAATAAAAAAAATCGCATTTTTTTCTTTTTCTATATTTTGAATTTTGAATATTAAAATTAATTACTATTTTACACGCTTTATTATTATTTAATTTATTATAAAATGATTAATAATTGTAAATTGTTTGTTTGTCATATAGTTCGACCCGGAAATACTACTTGCAATATTTGCTTCAAAACGTTTGCGTGCAATTCGGCTCTGGAAATTCACTATCGAAGTCATACCAAAGAGAGGCCCTTCAAGTGCACAGTCTGCGATCGGGGATTTTCAACCAAAGTAAGTAACAAAGAAAATACTAAAATATTTAATTTTAAATATAATAACGATTACTGGTCAAAGTGGATAGGTAAATAGATGGAAGGGGAATTTAGGACAATTCTTATAGGGAAGAGGGGTAAAATAAAGGCATTAGAATAAGATCAAAATTTGAGGTAGGCGTTAAAGATTTAAAAACGAACAAAGACATTCTAGAGAATTCAATGAAAATAAATGCTAGAAAAATTATTCAAAATGATTTGCGAAATCGACAAATCAAGAATTTATTACACCAAACGATTTTCAAAAAAAAGAAGATTTTTCACACTTCCAAAGAAGGCAAGTATGAAGAAGAAAAATGAATGAATAAAAGAGAGGGTAGAAGAAAATTTGGGAGAGTTTTAGAAGAACCAGGGGAACAAGTGAAGAATTACTCACGGGGTCAAAGGAAAGGAAAAGAGAACTTTGTATAAGAATTTGGTGAAAAGATAAACTCAGATAATAATAGAACACACATTTAAAAATGAACCAAAATAATATAGGGGATTTCTGGCGGCTAATTTTGAAGGGTGAAAAAGAAAAGAGAGAATTGAATATTTTCTACATTGGATAATTTGTTAAATAAATGGGACTTTTAGAGAGGTAAAAGAATTGGTTTGGGATAAAATCAGATGGCAATCGCGTTAAACCAATAATAATTGTAAATTAATCCTTATAGATTTTAAGATTTTTAATTCAAAAAACTATACTTAGACTTTTATTTTATTTTTTATTTATTTATTTATTTATTTTATTTTTATGAATAAGAATGCATAACTAAAAGGCAAATTGACTCATGCATCCTAAAAAGAGGGGGAATAAGAACATTTAAAAAAACATTGGCCTATTTTGACAGGCATAAATATTTTTCTAAAATCAATGCGCCATTAAATGCTTTAAAAATTTTAATAATTTATCTTCATTTAAAATTTAAAATCATGGGTATTATTTTTTAATAAAGTTTAATTTTAATATTGCAAATTAAGAAAAAGATTCACTTCTGCTTCAGTTTGATAATTTTGATTTTGTTGTGTCCTTGTACAGGAGGGGTGCCCGGGGTGCGACCAGTGGCGTATCCAGAACCAGGGGTGGAGAGTCCCGGCCAAGAGGCGCCGAGCGCCCCGCCGGGAGCATTCCCATCCGGCTGGATACGCCACTGGCGTTCCGGTAAGACCCGAAACGATTAAAACGCCATACTTTCTACAGGGTGTCCCAAAAGCAACGGAAATTTTAAATTGACATGATTAGATGAAAAATAATATCTAATAAACAGGTAACGCTACACGATTACAGAACGCGTATAAAGAATTGTATTATGCAAATTATTATAAAGCATTTTTAATATCTTGTTTATTTTTATTATGAAATTGTACAATTTATACATATTTTGAATTCGTGTAGCGCTTAATTTCGTTTCTGTTTAGATTTATAATGTCGCTGCTTAAGATTTTAAAATAGTGTGCAATTTAAATTACTGGTTGCTATTGGGACACCTTGTAGTGTATTTTTTAAAAAATTATCTATTAATCAAGGAGATACTGTATTTTATGTAAAAAGAAACAAAAATCAATTAAATTTAGGTGAATTATTAAAATTCAATATTTTTAGACCATAACTGAGTTTTTAATTTATAACAAATAACCTAAAGATTGTGTCTTCTGGTTAATAGATTTTTTCATTCCAGACTATAGTTTCAAAGGCTTTGCCTTCTTCTTCATTTATTTATTTTACAGAGCATACATAATACATTTTAATTTACAATAATAATAAATATTGCACATTAATAATTTTTTAAAAATAAATTAATTACTTTCTGGAAAAATTTAAATTCCCAAATGAGATTAACTCAATTTTTATTAAAATAGTATTAAATATCCTTGTACAATATTTATTACAGTTATTATTCTCATCATTATCATCAAATATACAGTCCTAAGATTGGTTTGACGCTACCACGTGCCTCCACTCCAAATCTTATCCCATGCTAAATCCTACACTCTTCTAAAGTCATCCCAAATATTTCATTTATGTTATAATGACTCTAAAATACATTATTCAATTAATATTAGAGTGATGAAGTGAAATATTTATATATTAGACTAGTTGAAAGAAGGAACACTAGAAATTTGTACTGTAATATTTATAATTTATTATTTAAAAGCAAAATCGGTAATATATTATTAATGATATCTGTAATAATGATAAATCATATGTAGGGTCATTAAAATTATATTGGGGTAATTCAGATGCGTTAGTTAACGTAGAACTAAATGTATTATTCTTAAGGGGAAGACTGCTAATAGATATCAGAAGGGATAAATTCGCTTGTATGGTAAAGTAAAAATAATATCTTATAAATGTTTGAAATTAAAAAAAAAAAAAAAAAAAAAAAACATTGATAATTAACTAGAATTTAGACAAATCTAATTTTAGAGAGTACAGTGAAATTAACATGAGTTTTGTTTGTTTGCAGGGCAACATGAAACAACACATGTTGACACACAAGATCCGCGACATGCCCTCTCACTTGTTCGAGAGCAAGCCACCTCTATCGCATATGGCGCAGATGGCACAGATTTCGCAGGGTCCACCGCCTCCAGGACCATTGAGTGACGATGGCTGTGCCTCTATGGATAGCATGTCGGCCCCTACCACACCGAATCCATCAACTCCAGCGGGTCCTCTGCAGACGATTATCTCCACCTCGACACCGTTGCCGTCTTCAGAAGCTCCTCCAATCACCACGACTCCAACTCCACCGAAACCTGCCGATTTGGGAGTGAAGCGAGCGCCTCCTGAAGGCGAAGCCGTGCTGCCCATCCCAAAAAGACAACCAGGTAAATATCGGTGATGGGATGTATACTAACAGACCGATCCCTCTCTCATCCTCTAACGCTTGGGAGATGCGCCGCAACTAACCTCCGCACTCGGGGAAATTATTAAATGGTGACGCTAATGGCTGACGGTGCTCATGTGCGTGTTCGCAGGCTTGCCCAAACATTTGTGCCATGTTTGTCATAAGAACTTCTCGTCTTCGTCAGCGCTGCAGATCCATATGCGGACGCACACGGGAGACAAGCCCTTTCGATGCACCATCTGCCAAAAAGCGTTCACCACCAAGGGCAACCTCAAGGTAACCTCACCGCCTCGCTTACTAATGCTTCTTCACTTCCAGCCCTCAAACCACTCGCAAATTAACTAATACTCAACTTTCGAGGGCAAATGGTTTGCAAAACATTTATGTTTTCCTCTCTTTCGTTCTTTTAGGTGCACATGGGCACTCATATGTGGAGCAACGGAGCCTCTCGGCGAGGGCGGCGGATGTCTCTCGACTTGCCGCCCATTCCCATGACCGCAAAGGACTCCGAGTTTCTGCAAAGGAGACCCGACCTCTTTTATCCGTACCTGCCGGCCCCTTTCCTTAACGGCATGCACCATAAGGTACGTATAAGTTTTTAATTATAATAATCTTAATGGACTCAGAGTGCATTCGGAAGTCGGGCGAAGTGAGCATGCGCACTTTCAAATTTCTATCGAAGATTTTCAAGTACGCATGCTCAGTTTGCAGAATGCATTACGACTGTATTAAGTTGAATATCCCTTTAGCATATTACTATAATGGAGCAAAATCGGACGGTTTGAAAAATTTTAATTTTGGATTTCCTTCATTTGTTGACATTTTTTAGTACCCATCAAAAAACTCTTCCTGGTAAATTTTGAAATTTTTTTGATCACCTGTTTAAAAGATATTGAATTTCAGTTTTTCACTCATAACTTCTTCAAAAATGCTTTTTTTTTATTAACAACATAATGTAATATGAAAATAATCTATCTTGTTTAACGAAATTCCCTTTCGATTGAAATTGTGTCAATAGAATATAATCAATATAAACTGACATGTATAAAATTAGGGCTCGATCATAACTGGCCTATATTGAAGGTTTCCGTCCCACTCGGATTGGCAGAAATCGGTTACAGTTGTATTTGAGCAAAGATGTGGAAGTCTTTGGAGCTGATCTCCAATCTACAGTCTGGCCGTCCGAAATTAGCTTGAAATTATGAATAGAAGGCTCTGCTGGCCTGGTTCATATATCTTATATTCAAGTCTTATCTACGTTATATCCACCCCAAATATTCCCTCTTTTAAAAGTAAAACAGTACAGTAACTAACATGAAACTTTCGCTTCTTTTTAGCTGAATGAGATCTCCGTGATCCAGTCGGTGAATAGCAACATGGCCGGCAATGGACTAAGCCCACAAGGAAACAAGTACGCCAACTTGCTAGGATTCCCAGGTGGCCCTGGAAGCGCCAATGGATCTAGTTTCGGCGAGAAACCTGGTCGCTCGGAGCCTCCATCGCCACTTTCCGATCAACAAGGATCCCCGCATTCGCAGCATCCCCCTCAATCTCAGCAGAATCAACCCCCTCAAACGCCACCCCCACAACCAATTGCGCCTCGGCCGCCGATTTCGCTAGCCCTAGCAGCTGCAGCGGCGGCTGCAGCAGCAGCAGGAGGTTCACCACCACCAAACCATGCAGCTGCTGCCGCCGCAGCTGCAGCGGCTGCGGCTGCTGTTGCAGCAGCGGATGATGCACGAAGTGTCTGGGACTTGCATTACGAACGAAAGCAAATGGACGAGCCGATGGACGTTTCCCAACACAGCGCACCCCGGGGGGAGGGTCTGGCCGCCTAACCCCCAACCCTAAGTGCTGGTGAACTGGAAAGAACACTTGAACACTTACGAATGTACATAAACACACAAACATTAGAAATTTAGTGAAAATGAGAATTTTAGTAAAAGTGAACTTCGACATATAAATATATATATATATGACATATCTCATTTATAAATATACTCGTGTATTATATGTAGTATTTATTTGATGTGTTAGATAAAGGAAAAAATATATTGATTTATATATATAAAAACATTAAATAAAACATTTACATACAAAGCAACAAACATCTGTATGTAGTTCTATACATAGTGCTGGAAAATTGTTGATTGTGCGGCTGCAATGTTCCTATTTATAAACTAGTCTTTATATAACAAGTGTCTAACTGAGACAACTAACGGTCCACAAAAGGAATAAAGAGATTACTGAAAATTTTTTAACGAAGAAAAATTTGTATAATATATATATATATATATATATATAAATATATATATTATATATTAATAAATTATATTATTATAAAAAATTGTATGTTGATATATGTAGATTTCTGAATGTAATTGATTTATTAAAAAAAAAATGATATTCATTTACTTGTATATTTCACATTATAATTATATGCGAATATATATTATAATTATATGAGAATATATATCTATATGTGCGTATATATATATATATATTCACAGAATTTTTGACTTAATTTCTTCCTAATTATATTTTATATGTATGAATGCGAAAGTGTAAGGATATTCTTGTAATTATCGTGTATATGTGTGAAAAAATAATGGACACCAAAAATATGAAAAATGAAGAATTTTATTGAAACAAATCCCCATCTGTATTATTATATCATCCACAGGGATGATTTCAAAGGGGATTTGATTATTTTATTTCAATTTTTTTATTTAAATCGAAAATATATATATAAAAAAATGAAAAAAAAATGTTGAGTAAACTTTAAAACCATTTTGGATTTTCTAGGGGTGTTCCCAAACTATTTTCAACACTGTGATACAACACCACTAGAAAATCTCACAATTATCATGACAAAAAAGACAAAAGGTTTCTCGGGTCGTTGTTGATGACGATGTGGTAAAAAGTAAAAATAAACGAGACTCTGAAATTCATTTTATCAACCAACCCATGTATTATTTATTTTATTTTTATTTTTATTTTTTTTTTTTGTATTTGTGTGGATCTTCTATTAAGAATATATTTATAATATTAAAATACTTAATTATTTTTATTTTTCATTATAATTATTTTAATTATCATTATTATATAATTATTTTAAATAAATGATAAATAAACAAAAACAATAAAATAAATAAATTATGTAAATTGTGAAATATTATAAATTTATAAAATTTTGTTTCCTTTTTTTATATTATATATTATATATATATATATATATACATAAATATATATAAACAAATCTAAAAAAGATGCACATATATGATTTTTTTTGGTAAATATGAAAAATAAATATTAATATGTAATATAAATTTGGTAATGTAATTGATGTTACATAAATATATATGTATGTATATATGTATTTATATACATATATATATATTATATATATAAATATAAATTATATATATATAATATATATATATACATGAAATATAATTCAAATTTAATATAAAGTGTTTTTTTCTATTTTTGTTTATGTCCTCAAGGCTTGTTCTTATTTTTTTTTTTTTTTTTTTTATTAATTTTTTGTTATTTTTTTATTTATTTATTTTTTATGATTTTTAAAAATAAAAAAAAGATACATTTTTTAAAATCAATTCATGTATATATAATTATATTAGTAAAGAGAGTGAAAGCCGATTCATATTTTATCAAAATAAGAATAAAATCATATCCTCTAAATATGCGTAAAATATAAATATGAATTAGAAAATAAAGAAAGAAGATTTAAAAAAAATGCTTTCATTACTTCATTTACTTTTTTTCATCTAGGCAAGTTTTTTTTTTGGGGGGGGGGAAGGGGATAGAATGGTGTAGAAAAGAAAATGAATTAACATTTTATGGGTCCCTATTTATAGAGTAGGCCTATAGAGTCATTTTTATAGACGGAATCAGCCAGTCTTAAAAAAATATTATCCTTCTCTTCGGCAATGCTGGGATCTTTCGAGATTCATTGGGACTTTATAATAAATAAATAGTACTAATAATGAATTTAATACTTTGGCCATCCAGGCAGGCAGTCATGTTTTGTTGACTTTATCGATGAACTCTAAAACTCAAGTACTTTACAGTAGAGCCTAAATCCTACGCAGCTATGAAGACGAGGTGACGAATTGATTGCCTATATTCAGGCGTACAAGGCTAGAATTTTTCTTTAGGAATAATCTAAATGTTTTCAAATATTGCTTGGGAATAACCTATACAAATTTAAGTATAGGTATAATATATCTATATGTCTATGTATGAGCAGTTCAGAGTCCAATCCAATTAAGTCTATAAACCAAAAGATTTATATTTTTTAAATCCCAAGTTTCAGAAGAAATAAAAAGAAGACTCTACTGATGGAAACCAGAGCCAAACATTATTGCTAGTCTAGATTGAGTCACATTTTTATATATATTATATATAAATAGATATATATTAAAATTTATTTACCTTCTACTGTCTGGATTGGAAGTTGCCTCGAATCGTTCTCGACACCAACTAAAATTAAAAAAGAAGAAACCCGTTAGGATAAGAGACTAGAGCGAGCAAAAATTTTCAGAATTTTTATAAAGAATATTTCAATTGAATTTTAAATTAATAATTTCTATACTATTATAAAAATTTTTAAATAAATAGTTTTATTTTGAAGACGTTTCAATTAAATATTTAATCTTCATCAGGACAAAGAATTTAATCAAAACATCTACTTATAATAATAAAGCCACGTCTTCATTTTATAATTATGACATATTTGGTTCTTACAAATATTAAATAACACCATAATATTACTAATATTATATTTGATTTGAAATTAATAAAAATAAGCTGATGTGGCCATCCATATGACTTTACCATACACCTAACCCCTCTCTTATATTTAATATTTAATAAAATAATTTTTTATCATTTATGAAAGAATCCCGCTCCCCTTAATTTTGGGCCCATTAGCAATTAAACATATTTTCTTTTAAATATGGAAATCTTGGATATAGTTTCAAGTATTTTATTGTGAAAATTTTATCATTTTAATAATATAAATTCTGAAATATTATATATTCACCTTCGATGGATGCACTGGGCGATCGATCTATCTATCTCTTGTCTTTCTCATCGTCTCCAGATGTTGAAAAAAGCTTTTTTAAGTGAGCACCTATAACACTTGAAATAAACATTAGTAGCAACCCCCACCCCCTTTACTACATACGATTTTAGTCACCAAGACGTATGTAGTAAACGAAATAGATCCCTTTAATTCGCGGAAAATTCAAATTTTATTTGATCCAAATCAAATTCTTATAATTTGAAATATCAGAGTAAAATTCGAATTCTTATAATCGGACTTCGAGAGAGCCTGAAGACGTATGTATCAGTGAGAGTAGCCTTGATTTTTTGGAATACGGATAGAACGAGAGACCAGGGCGAGCTGAAAGAGATCCTACCTAACATTTCCACTTGCTTCATCTATACAAGATTGACATAAATTATAAATACCATGTTCATATTTCAGTATATTTATCAGCTAGGGGGAAAAAGGAAAAACCTTATTAGGCAAGTGGTTAAATATATGAGAAAAAGAACTTTAAGTATAACGCAGTGCACCGTCTCCGACAATCGGCCCCTAGCCACAAGGCAGGCGCTTTTCTTCCTTAGGCTACTCTGAGAAAGCAACGGACAACCTTCTGGTCTTTGTTCTAATCCATAGAGCCACCTCAAACGCGCCCTCAAAGACACAAAGTCACCAGACTCCCATTACCACCACATTGTTCCATTTGAACAAGGCGTCAAGCGACGACTTTTCGGACACAAAAACATGCAAGAACATGCACGAACCTGGACCTCGATCTTTAGAAATCCGATCGAATCGGTCACTTCCCTCGTGACTCCTTCATGGGTTCAACAAATGGGTGGCGTCGATTTTAGCTCTCTTGCGGGTCTTAATACTAAAATAACCTTAAAACTAAATTGGAGAGGGAAACACATGACAAAATATCCCTAAGAGGCCTAAGATAGACGACACCGCATTTGCTGTCTCCAAGAAGGAAATCAAAGGGAAGAGTGCAGGTCCCCAACACAGAAAGAGAGACCGTCATCGTTGGCATGGCATATTATCCCACCCTCCCTCTAATCTATGTACAATATTTCATACTATATCTACAAAAACTGTGAATTTAATTTTGATAATATTCTATCACATATTCTGAATCTAAGAATTAAATTTGATATTAAAATAGCGAAGTATTCCATCGGTGGTCGAGGCGGTGAAATCTAAAAATCCCTACGCAAAATCTACTATTCTAATAAATTCTCACTTTGTGAAGATCCTCCAATGGTTCCCCTGTTGCTTCACTAAAGATGAAGATGAAATAGGGATCTGAAAATTACTAATCTGATTTTGTTTTACGTTAAAAATTGAATAATTTCAAGAAAAAATTATTGAAAAATAAAATAATTGTGATTTTAATTTATTTTTGATATTAAGAATTGCAAAAAATTGAAAATTAAAATTAAATGAAAATCAATTTAAATTATGATTGAGTTTAATTTGATCTAAAATTGCATTTATGAAACATTTAAGGCCAAAATATTTAATTAAAAATATCTTAAATTATAATTGAAAGGAAAAACTTTAAAATAATATATGAAAATAAGTCAAGTATTTCATTAACTGATTGTAGCTACAGGGTATGCTGAAAAGAAAAACATCCTAATTATTTCCCTACTATTATCTAGCTATGAAAATTCCTTTGAAATCTTTAACTAAATACCATGCTAAAAAGATATTATACTCATATTTGGTGCGCTGTTGATAAGAAGAATATAAATGTGTCGGATGTGATAAAAGTCATCACAGAAACATCAAACAACATGAAAAAGAAGAGAAAAATAAAGTTAGAAATTATATAAATAATATTAAATAAAAATATGAAGATGAATGAAATTTAATTTATCAATGAGAAATTAACTCTACTCTACCATTTTTGATAAGAATTTTGAATAAAGCGCATTGAAATCTTTAAAATAAGAGGGATCTAATTTGTAACTCAATAAGGTTTGAGGGATAATTAAAAATAATGAAATCTGCATGACAATTTCTTTGAAATTACGAAAGCAGAAGATATACCTATAGAATAATACTAACCTCGTCGTTAAAAGAAAAGGCTAAACTCGCAGGCAGCCGATGATCTTGTTGCTCATGTGATTTTGTCACCTTTAAGAAAATTAGTGCAAAATTAGTATACTACATATCGTATATATCGAGAGGAACTTTTGAAATTAAAAAATCTATAAATTAAATTAAAACTTTAATTTGAAAAGAGATGAAAACACTATTGAAAAATATCTACAAAAATATTATATAATATTATATTCAATAATTAAGTTTGAAATTACCTATTATTATAGAAATAAATAGAAACATACCTGAGAGGCCCTGATGACAGACTGGGGTCATCTCGATGAAACGATGGCTTCTTTCTATAAAAATAAACAGCTATCAATTATTAAAGGTATATATGTTAGAAATATAATTTTTAAATTACCTGATGTGATCCAGATGCGAATCCTTCATAAAATAGGTGGCTTAATCTCGCAGACAGCCGATGACCTTATCCATCAAAATGACTTTGTCGCTGGCGATTACTAGAGGGGATTCGTGGGAAATTGTTCACAAGAGTTGTGTTCTGTTGCTTTTCTCTAGATATATTGAGATGTTTTGTATTTTCGAAATAGATGAAAATTATTCTGGCTTTAGCTAGATTCGATCCCGAGTAAGCTCGCAGTTTATTAGCCACTCCAACTTTAAAAAAATAAATTAACATTAATCAAAGAGCTTGTCTAGATGTATCACTATAAAGTAATAAAGAAATATTTTCAATGAAGTAATTTATATGTAACTAGCTGCAAGGCCCGCCTTCGGCGGCCCTCGAACCCCACGCCCCTACCACAACACTCCATTCCGCCTACTAACCACCCCCACCCCAAAACCCCTCCAGCACCCCGCACCATGCACCCGTTCACAACCCCCTCCCCCACACCACCACCCGCACCCCTCCACCCCGGACCCCACCCCGTGCCCTCCAACCCTGCGCACCACACCCCCGCCTAGCCCCCTGGATTCCACCTCGCACCACCCACTGCACCCCCACCCTACTCCGCCTCACTCCTCACTCCCATTCCACCCCCTCACTCACCCTCCGCACCCAGTTTTTGCATTTCTAGCCTTCTAGTGACCCACAGATTATGTATACAAAATTTGGTTGAGTTTGCTCCAAGGGCAATAATTTACATTTTTTCACCCCCCCCCCTTTTTGGGTGGTTTTTGGGGAAATTTTTTTAAACAAAAGTTGTCAGAAATCACATCCCCTATAACTTTATTTATCATAAAATTTGCCGTAGGGTTAATAGTTTAGGTGTTATTTGATAATTTTCATTCGTGCGCCCCCCCCCCAAACCCCCTTCTGGGGTCAAAACGTTATATAGCTAAAAACGTAAGTTAGAAGACATCTGATGTAAATATTAAATTTCATAATAATCCCTTCAGCCGTTTTTACGTGAATCGTGAGCAACTTTTCGGAAACCACTGAAACAGACAGACATGTACATACATACAGACAGACAGACAGACATACAGACAGGAATTTTGTTGAGGGTGTTTTCGTTCATAACTTTGCTTGAAAAGTTTGCAACCAAAATTTGGCGTGATATGGAGCAATGTACAGACAAAACCTTAATTTTATATTTATAGATGTGAAAAGTGAAAAAGACGAGATTATTTTAAAAATATAGAAAAAATATTAATTTATTGGAGGAAAACGAAAAATATTTCAAAGTCTGACACACTTTATCAAATTTGATGAATTAGTATTTTTTTTTTAATAAGATTGTGAATTTATTAAAACAAAATGCATTGGAAGCTTTCAGCTCATTAGATACAACCGTAATAAGAAAACTTTTTATAAAAGTATTCGTGTATTATTATTATTTTTTTTATACTTTTTGTTTTGGAAATACAACTATTCTTTCACTAAAGTTAATAAAATTATGGCTAAGAGCTCAAAAAATGGATCCTTAATTTTTCATATATGTAATTAAAAAAGAAAATATAATTATATCAGGAACATATTTTCACGCACATGCACAAAATCACCCGAGGAATGTTACTATATATTTATCAAATAATATTAATATTTAGAAAAATTTTTGTTAATATTAACAGACGGGAAAGTAAAATTCGAAATGTAAATTATAATTAATTTAATCGTTTACCTAGAATTAGATGATTTGATAACTTTTTCATTCCCTTTTTATTTCTCAAAGCAAATAGGCTTTCGATCCATTATATTATTTGGTCTGTGTGGTGGTTTTGATCTTAAGATGATCCTTATTTGATGGATATTTAATAAAGCCATTTATAATTTTTAAAATAAATTTTATTTCAAAATAATTCCAATGCCTGGCGAAAATGTGAATTCATTTTAGAGTTTGGTGGTCTCTTTGTTAGCGGCTTTGTTAAGGAGGCGCCACCGGCGCTCTCAATTGTTAATCAATTTCAAATTCGAAATTGAATCTTATTATCAAAGATACATATCTATGGGCGTCCGCAGAAATTTCCCCAGGGAGTCTAGTAAAACCTTAATATATATCATGCGCGGATCCAGGGGGGGGGGGCGCAAAGCATTGGAGATCAACATTTTTTATATGTTTATTTAAAAAATATATTTTTTTTATAACATAAAATTTTAAAATCGAAAATAAAGTTCTATGGGGGGGGGGGGCGTCTCTGCCCCCCACCCCCGCTTGGACAATTCGATCGCGGCACACTTTCGAGATAAAAAGTAGAACCCTGAACTATATAATTCAATTAAACTAGTTCCATATAATGAACGAACTATAAAAGAACTATTCCCTAAAAAGAACGATTTTTCTCATCTCTAGTTCAAAATATTGAAAAAAGGAAATGAAGTTAAAAATATAATGCTCTTTTTATTTAGTTTGAGATAGGATCCATTTTTCATTAAGAGGGGGAGTAAAACTCAGTGGCTGCCGACCGCCCCCCCCCCCCAAATCAGAGGTCTGGATCCGAGCCTGATATATATGTACATAAGGTAAAATTTAGTGAATAAAGTTCTAAGTATAGTTCAACAGGACATGCTCCGATTCAAGTAAGCAAAATAAAAATGGTAACTATAGATCAAAAAAGACTTTGGTTTAAAGGATAAAACTCAATTCCTTGTCCCCGAGAAGATTTTAAAAATGGCAAGACAAACAAAATAGCGATTGATATAACCAGGGCCACAACCTCCCCCCCCCCCCAAGTTTATTAGGGATGGATCGTAAGATTGCATAAGCGAAAAGGAAGTACCATTCGGGTTGAATAAACATATAGATATATTTTAATTCAAAAGAAGAAAAATAAATAGATTGAATTTATCTAAAAAGTTTGATTAAAAACAATAGGTATTTTTCCTCTTAAAACAATTTCAAAAAATCAGGGCTTGAAAGTCAGTGGGAGGGCTTTAGACCATCCTGCCCCCATCCCCCAACCCTGCGGACGATCTTGAGTGTGAGATATTCTGCAAAGACGAACGAGGCGCCCGCCTGGGGTCTCATAAATCAAGGGGGCATAGACTTTGTAGGCTCAAAGGGCACGAATGAATTGTCAAAATAAAAATCCATTAGCATAACTTTTTATTCATTAGATATTCAGTAATTTTAAAGAACCTGTTCAATGGTACCTCACACTATAAAGTGAGCGAATTTTTTTAAACTCTGGGTTATTTGGTTAATAGAGGTTTCTTAATATTTTTTTTTTTAATTTCGCCACACATTTGACGTACGGAATATTAAAATACTCTTAGGAAATATCATCACATAGGAGGCAAATTGTAGAAGCTAAGAAACAATGACAAACAGACAAACAGGCATAAGAAAACTAGAAAAGTTTTTAATATTAGAAAAACGCCAACAACTATGGGGACATTTTTCAATTATCATTTATGAAAAATTATATTGAAATTTTAATCTATGTTTAATTAAAAAACTCAAAAATATTTTATTAACTGAGAAACTTTAATTTTCATGCTCATCATCAAGGCCCTCAGCACTAAAAATGAACTTATAAAAAATTTGAAATGGTAAAATAATTAAATTAAATCAATGGAATTTTTTGAATTGAAAAAAGTATAATTTAATTACAAAAGTATTCAAAGCTGAATTCAATTGAAAATATACTAGAGAAATTTCGAGAAACTGGTTTCCAAAATTTATGAAATTATTTCGAATTAAATGAGTATTCGATACTGAATTTCGAACAAAAAATACATAATAGAAATTTCGAGAAATGAGTCCATTATTTTATTCAAAAAAAAAGGATAATTAACATTATATATTTCTATTTATTAATAATTTTGTTAGAATATATATAAAATGAAGAAATTCTAAGAATCAAAATTGGGTCGATTAAAGTACCATTTTGACTCTGCCAAGGGAAAAAAGTATAATGTGCATAGCGTGTGAAGTAACCGATTGGCCGTTCCTATAAGAATCCCCAAAACCGTTCAAATTTATTATCTACTATTCAAAGATAATAAAACAACTAAGTTATATTAAATAAAATATTAAAACATGCAAAATCCCTATACATATTATTATACAAATAGACAAGCGAAAAAATAATGTTATATTAATAAAGCAAATATATAATAAAAAATTTCAAAATAGAAGTCAAAATATTTTGAATTTAATACAAAAAAAATTTGAAAAATTTGAAAATGAAAAAAATGTAAATATTACCATTAGAGTATAGAATAAATTCGAATAATGGAAAATTTGCTTTATCATTAAAAAAGCTACGACTGAATGACTACATTTATAATGAGATATTCTCTTGAAAAGACACAATGAACATGAATTCGTTTTCAAATGACATAGTACAGCGGTCGGGGAACTGGGGTAACAATGAAACTTTCGGGGATAGTAAGGACATTTTTAAAATTTTCTATTTTATAAAGTATTATAGTATTTTTACTTTGATAGCCGAGGACTGTATTCAAATTGTGCTCATGTCAAAAAGTCCTAATTTTCAAGTTATTTTTGCGAAAATGAAACATCATTTTTCTAAAACGTAAAAGCGTTTGAATTATGTTAATGTTTACAATTTTTATTTACTTAGAGATAGTTTTCATGTAAATTCCAATTAATTCAATAAATAATAAATAACATTTACCTTGCTTTTCAGAATGTAGAGGTAACAGTGACCTACGAAAAAATATTTTGGGGTAATGACTAAAAAATTTCCCGACCTCTGACATAGTACATTTGAATTCAGAAAGACTTGCATGAATTCAAGCCACTTGAAAATGATTAAAATTAGGTATAGAAACGTTATGCATTCCAATCAGAATATTCGTTTTTAAAATTGCATTTAAAAAAATTAAATCAAAAAAATGAAATCTCTTAAAATATGATGATAGATTTTCAGGCAATAAAAATGCACAAATATTGGAATATTTCGAAAATACAAAGTGAAAATATCATTATAAATATAAATACTTATAATATATTGTAACTCACCTGTATTTGGCATTATAAATGAGATAAATCGTCGTTCGGATGCAAAAATTCCGCCAGATAATTAGACGGAGTACCGAGCTGCCGACTCTACTAAACTAGGTTGATTGGCAGGGCGAAGCCTTGGGCGTCTAGAGCGCCTCAACAAGTCAAGACAGGTATCAGCCGCTGTGACGTCACAGTCTAATAGCGAATAAAATAATAGTACCTGGAGGCACCGAGCGATGCTCGGTAACTTCTTCCTTCAGTTAAAAGCCTTATTTTAATATTATTTTTAATTTAAAATTATGATAAAAAAGGTCGATTTTTATTTGAGAGCCGGTTTCAAATTAAAAAAATACTAAAATATATAATATTCGCCCACTGTACCCCCCCCCACCTCCACCCCGCTCGACTCCATCACCGAAACCTCTTATTATGTTTAGCGTATATATTTTGACAAATTCATGCGGGAGATTGTTGCTCCATTGACTGGGGTATTATAAACATGCAAAGTAGACATCTATGCCTAAGTAAAACTGGCATTAATAATTTTTTTCACAAAATTGAACTTAGGCCACTTTCAAAATAAACTGCTCATATTGGTCAGATTCATTTAAGAAATAGAATAATTTATATTAATATAACTCCCATTTTAAATTCCCAATGTGAGAAACTAATTAATGTCAATCAATTCAATTATAAGTTATCTCTAGTCTGATCCTTCTGCGTGTAGAAAACTACGCAGATCCGATTTTTATCACACAATTTTTTATTTCGAATGAAGATTGTTATTGAATATTGTTTTGAACTAACAATAGGTATATATTATAAAATAAAGACTAGTAGACTAGTAGACTAAAAATACAAACGATCAGAAGACAGATAAATCTTTAAAAAAAATAATAAAATTATACATATGGTAGTCCAGGGAAATTACGATTTTAACAGGAAATAATTCCCGGTAAGGATTTTATTGCTGGAATACCTTTATTGGTACTCTAATATTACTACCCTAAGTTTTCCCCCAAATTTGTGTTTTAGAAATTGTTCTACGCGGCTCAAAACGAGAAAATTTCGGAGTTTTTTCAGTTTTCCTTAAATAACTTTAAAACGGACTATCAAATCAAAAACATCTAAATTTAATAAATTAAAGGTCTTTAAATTACGCGTAAGATGATAAATATTTTTTATCTATTTAGGTTGAGTAAAACCGGTACTAGAGACTGTCAAAAAACAGCTTCGGACTACTTTTGAATATCCATAAACACGTAATTTTTTCGGTTTTTTCCCAATTTGACCATGAAGGAGCACTTTTACAAGTCTATACATTTTTAAACTAGATTAAATTTTCTACAATTTAAATAAAGTTTCATCTTAATTAGATATAATGTCAACATGAGGTTGAAATTT